>VXAK01003705.1:14324-28802 GCA_013399435.1 Arenaria interpres | reverse complement strand
AAAAAAAAAAATCACTAAAAAAATAACACTGAGATAACAAGCACTTCTGAAGAATTAATTCTGTCACAAGAAGAAAGATAAATCAGGGCATTGATATTACGGTAAATATCTTAAGGGTGATGGCTTTCTGCATCAATTAATATATTTAAATGACCAATACGACTGAAAACTTACTGATTGAGAAATACTTACATGATAGAAACTGATAAAGTGTGCCAGGGAATAGTACAGGCTAGTTTTGGGGGCCATTTCTTCCAACACCATAGGGAACTGTATCACTTAGCTGTATTTGGGAACTGCAGCATGTGGGACTCTAGTCTTCATTTCTTGTGCTAAATCAGTGCAGTTATGCTGCTTCACGTGGCTGAAAACTGACTCTCCTTTTGCCTCATGGACTACAACAGATATTTTGTTCTGTTGGCCAAAGAATAACCTATAGATATGGACCTCCTCTCCAATAAATCCGAATCAGCATAAAGGAAATGCAAAAAAAAAAAAAGTGCTCTTCTTTACTTTATCTTCAATCTAATTTGTTATTTTTTAATTAATTTTCTCCTGTTTCTCCTGGTTCATTCTCATGTTTTTTCCTAACTTTGCCATCTTCCTTTTTCTACACTTTTTTTTTTTTTCCTTGCTTTGGGTTTCCATAAAAGTAAAATTTTCTATCTGTTCCTCAGTTTTCCTTTTTATTCCACTGCTGGTCTTCTGCATTCTGAGCTTTCCTCTTCTTTTAGACCATTTCACTTCCTCTGACCACTTCAGCCTTTCTTTTGCATTAAACATCCCTTCATTCTTCTAACCCTGTTCTATCCTACCTCTGAAGTTTCTCTTCTTTCAGCCACAATGGGGGACAGAGTTTAACAATGATTACAAATAGAGAAAGACAAGATGCAGTTTTTTGTAAAAAACCAACAAAGTCTTGGTGGATTGATGTAAAGGAACCATAGCACAAAGCAGTCAATAAGTAGCACTAGCAAATCAATGTAGATAATGAAAGCAAAGAATTAGACAATTGCTTGCCTCAGGCAATACTTATAGATGCCAGGATTAGACTGAGACAACTTGATTGATGACCAGGATGTCTATGTCATTCCTTCGTCTTTTTTATTATTTTTTTTCCTTTCTAATTCTTCTCCCATTTACCTCCCAAATCCTTCCTATTTCAGAGGAAGAGCCTCCTAAAGACCAGTAGCACTAAATGTTGTTTATTTCAACTATGTCACCTAATTCCTTGTTACCAAAGGATAAGATTCAGAGTATCTACCGTTATCTAAAATGCAAATATTGGGGGACAGGCTAAATCATATAAGATGTTTGAGTGGTCAACTTACTTTTAGGACAATTCTCCAGAGAATCATGGAGCTATGGAAAGCCTGGATGGAGGCAGCTACTAAGTATCACCAGCTCAAATGTACTTCAGAAAAGAAAGAAGTATGCACAGAGCCTTAGTCTTTAGCATTTGGGTTTTGCAAAGCTCTGCCCTACCCACTATTCAGATTGTGAGCATCTATTTTTTCTTTCAGACCAGTGTAACCTCACCTACCTCCCTATCACACAGGATTCCACTTAGCATCTCTGAATTGTCTGATTGCTGTATTCTTTACTTTCACACTATGTGACGCCTAAATTGGAGCAGCCTGCCTAAACTATCTAGGTATTACCCCAAAATGATCACTGGATAAGTTTATTTTAAGGTAAGGATAAAGAGATTCTCATCAATATAAATAAATAAAAGTTTAAGTGTTTTGGTTAATTGCTTAAATCAGAGACACTGTGTCTATCTGATTATTGCAGTGAATATGCAAGTTACCTGTTGGGGTTATATAACTTTATCATGTATGTGTTTTAAACATTTTACAAAATTACTCCTGGTAATTGAATAAGAAGGACAACTGCTAGAAAAGAAGAGAATGTAAACTGTTCCCAGCCCATCCATGCTCTTACCTACAAGAAATCATTGTTCTTGCTAGGTGCATGAAATAATTTATTATTGTGCCTCATTTTCATTCTTATTTTGAAGCCTGTAAGTGAGGCACATTTAAGTTGTATTAATTATCAATAACGAGTATTCCCTTCACATGAAGATATTATAATGCGTCCTTTTGCCAAAATGTAAATTGAACTTAATTTTAAAATCTCTAATTAATCATGTAGTTTTAGGATGCAGTTGTGCATTTTCTTTTAATTTGCAATCTTAGCATAAATATATAGTACTAATTATGGTTACCTAAAATCTAGATACTGTAATTGGATACACGAAGTGCAAATAAGTTACTGATAAAATCTCTTACAGTTCATATAAAACCAATCTTATGCCAACTAATTAAAGCTCACAAATTGTAGGCAGAGGAAATAACTTGATTTGAATGATAAAATAGAAACAAAGACAAGAAGGACAAATAAACATAAGCAGCAGGATCTATTACTGAACTTTGTCTCACTGAGACGCAGATTAAGGCACAATTAAATCAGTTCACTTCCAAATGTTAATATATATCAAACACAAGATATAATACCATTGACATCAGTTAAGAAGCCTTTAATGTTACTGATGGCTAGTGAGCTTCTTTGCAGTTTGAAATGGTACCTTCCTCATTCTGATCAGGGACCCACCAATTAAAGAAGAGATGGTCCTACTCACATGCAGTTTCATAGCAGGCAGGTTTACAGACTGAAATCATGAAGGAAAGAAAGAAGTCATTAAGGAAAGCACCTGTCCCTGTAAGTCACAGCACATGTGAATATGGGCATAAAACGAAAGGAGCCAGTTGAAAGTTTACGGGTCAAAACGAGCAGGCACAACAACATGATGACGTTGTGATGTGCTGCTTCTATAGACTGCCTGATCTAGAAGCAGCAGCAGATGAGGCCTTCTTCAAACATAACACAGGGGAATTGATCATGTTAATAATGGTACCAACCCTGAAACCAGTACCATCAGTGCAAACTAACTACTAAAAAATCAGACAAAAATGGATAATTGTTGCCTATAGGCACATGAACCAGGTTTGCACGTTCAAAACATACAACGAAACCACACAAGTGAATGTAAACAACACATTCCTAGTTAGGCCATCTGATCTGTAACTGCTGCCTTTGTGTTTGCTGACATGTGGTACTACCACATCAAAAACTGACTGATATTTATACAATATTTTTATCAAGTATAATCTTACTATAATTAAAGTAACACGCACATAGAGATAAATTGGAGTCAACTCTGGCATATCCTGATATTCACGTCCTCACTATGGTAAATCTAATTTCATTCTTTTTAAATAGATAGGCATGGATATTTTTCACATTTCACATAGGTCGATTCAACGTTATATTCTTGAGATTAATATGAATTTTTACATTTTATTCTTTATGGATGCTTTTATAATAATGTAATGTTAGGAGCTTCAGAAAAATGGTTAGAAAGATGTATCAGTAAAATTGAGATTAATTTCAACATCTATAAATAGGTATTTTCAAAATTTAGATATAAGTTCTCAAAAAGCAAAGTCATCTATACAATAGAAACACTTCTGAGAAAAAGAAGTAGAAACGTAGCCATTACTAAGAGTTGCTAACAGTGTAATGAGCACCTCATGGAAATGAGAAAGGCATAGGAGATACCATCGTACAAGAAAAAGATCCGTATTCTCTCCAGCACTAACAATTCACACCACAGAAACTGACATATGACTGATGCCACAATGTGGTAAGATAATACATTTGGATTTCATCTCAATAGGTGGGGTTTTTTTAACCCCAGTAACAACTAAAGTGCCTGAGATCAGTATATCTGCTAAGAAATTATTGGTGCAGTAACCCTGGGCTCCAAAAGCACATCCATCTATAAATATTTTTAAAATAAAAATAACCTGAGGAAGAGGTGAATATCTATTAAGATATGAAGTAGAGGGCTCAATTCTGAATAAAGGAATTCATAGGAAAAAATTGTTTTGAAAGAGAATAGAAAATTCAACACTGCCAAATGTAGGCACCGACAATATGATAAAATGCATGATTATATTAAGAATATATATACAATATACGATTATACAATTATATTAAGATATAAGATTATTTTTTATTAGATAAAGTAAGACCAAGTACTTTGGTCTTACTTTATATCTGTCTGTGACGCTATTTTAATTAACAGCAAGAAGAAAAATTTGGGCTAGTTGGCCTCAAAAAAAAATCTGATTGAAGGAGATAGAAGACTTAGTAACATACTTAAAAGGGTCAATGTTTTTAGGACTGTAATTTTAAAGAGTGAATCAAAGGGCCTGATTTGATCCTGCTTAATTCAGACCTTATTTAACACAGTGAAACAGCATTCATCTCCTAATTACTGAAGTGCCAAGAAGCTACCACTTAATAGTATCTTATGTATTTAAAACATGATTTAGGGAGAAAATTTCTAAGGTCATTTGAGCAGATATTATTTTTCTTCATTGTTTTGTTTGTAAATACTGTCTTTATACAAACACACTGAAGAAATGAGAGAAAAACATAAAATCAGTATACGTAGCAAGAATACTGAGCTAATTTCCTACTGGTTTAAGCCTAATGAAGTTACCTGAAGTATCACATCAGGGAAACAGACTCCTCCCTTTAAACTGTCCTATCCATGGCCATGGATTTTGCATTTCTAAAATCATCTCATAGAAATAAAAGACTGCAAGAAATGTTTTAAATTAAGCACAAATAAAGGAAATCCAGAGTTAATGCTGCATCACTGATGCTGTTCTTAATGGACTCCCCTGTACCTAGGTGTTGTTACAGCCCCAGTAATTCTTACAGCATTGCTGGTTTTCTGGGTTCATGAAAAGTGAGAACACAAGGGGATGAACTAAGAATACAGGGACAGCCCTGCTTTGAATTTCTGTGCTTTCGCTGCCTTAAATGACAGCCACAACAATATACAAGCAGTTTAATGTTGTCAGTGTGGGATTTGGGCAGCAGCTTTCATTTACTGTTGACAAATATAGTACTTGAGCCTGAACCATCTATCCTGGGATAGAACAAGATAGAAAAGGTTGTTGACTAGAAACTCTTAATAATTCATTGCCTATAGTCTCTTCTCAGTAAGCCAGAAGGTCCTGTGTTAGATCAAATTCCCAGTATGGCAGGATGTTGTCATCTAGGATGACTGGAAACATTTTTTGTTACTATCTTAGGTTGAATTGAGCTCTAAAGAGGAGTTCAAAGGGGCAGAGCTGACAGGGACATTCTCTCATAATATCCTTGCAGTATGAAATTCACAAACATGACCAAAGGAGAAGAGAAATAAACCTTGCTTTATAGCAAAGTAAAGAGACTAGAAATGCTTTGTGGTTTTTCTGTGCTACTTTTGTTCTTTGCAAACATCACCATGAAGAAATTGCCTTGTGTGAACGGGACAGAGCTCAGATGCTGTAGGAAGGTCTTCTTCATGGGGCAGTTACAACCTCTTTGCGTCCAACTTGTACATTTCAGTGTGGGTGTGTCACGCCATGTCCCAAAGTGTGGGAACCTGGTAATATTGGAGAAGTAAAGGGAGTTTGTTAGTACTTCTGATATTCAGACTAGATATTTGCAACAAGAAAAAAATGCATGTTTCTTACTAAAATATGATGACAGTTCTGTTTGTTTGTTTGTTTTTCACCTTGCAGAACAACATTACCACTCAACATGGATATTAACAAAATAATTCAGCAGGACTTAAGAAGCATAAGTATTCATTCAATGCCAAGTTGTCTTTCTACTCCTCTTCCTGTAAATCAACTCTGAGTGAAAATGTGATTATTTTTTAATCTCTTTAACTGACAAAGCATGCTAATATAACATCTGACATAACAGTAGTATAAAAATGTTATCTTTACATTTCACAATCCCTAACTTTTTGACCTTTTCACAGGAAGTTACTATGACAAAAAATACTTATTTTCTGAGCATGCTGTTTACATTTAAATTGGGTGATATCTTTGAAGTAGCTATTTTACAATAGCTGCTGCTTTCTGCAGTGCCTCCTGTTCTAGCTGGAAAGAACTTTTTAAGATTATGTATGGTTTTCTCCCAATCCTTTTCAGTTTTATTAATTTTGAAGAAACAGCACCTACATGCTGATATCTCAGCATTTCAGTGTGCTTATTAGCTATAGTGAATTGTTAACAATATTTAGGAATGCTTTTCTTTTACATTCTGTGCTATGGTTTGTTAGTGGGGGTAAGAGAAAGAGGGAGGCTTATAACTCAATATATATGGGTTTTGTTGTCAGATGTTAATTTTAGTATTAGGTTTGACCAAAAGAAATTATCAGACTTGAATATCTGTCTAGGGAAAATATCTGGCATAAAATGTGATTTCCCAAGATGCTGCATGAATCATCATACTTACTCAGTAAAATTGTACATTTGTTTAAGTAAAACTTAACTATATGGCACAATATTGTCACCTAAAATTGTGGTTGGGCTTGGGGTTTTTTACATGTGTAGTCAAAATTATATTGTGAAGGAGATCCAAGAGTCTGACATTGGTGAGAACACTCTCTAAAAATGACACTGCATTCAAATCTTAAAGGATATTTAGAAGACTACTCTACTGAAAAATAAAAAAGCTTAATTTACTTTCTAAAAATATCAGTAATTAATTCTTCCTGAGATTAAACCCAACATTTCAATAACTCTAAAAGCTTAAGAACCAAGTAGCATACCATTAATTCACAGGGAAAGGCAGAAGTTCATGATTAAATCCCCTCTATAAACCATTTAAAACATACTAAAGGTAAAATGAGGACTAAAATTATTTAAATTCTAGCCCTTAAATAAAGCAACAAATTATGTTTCTTAGAATAACAAATACAAACTGAAGTAATTAGCACTTTGTTCTGTAAAAAAAAAAAAAAAAGGAAAAAGCAAAGAAAAAAAAAAGAATTATAGTTAAAAGTTCACAAAGAGGACACATACTCTACCACAGTCTGATAGCTGCCTGCCATCTGGTCATGAGTGAATTCCTTGTCAAGCTGTGAAGAAGGAAGAGGACAGTTTTCTTCAGACAGTCGTCTCCCAGTCCTTACCACATGTTGTAGAGATGGCAAGTGTGTAAGATTCCCATGTGAGTGTTGGGAACAGCAGAATGCAATTAACAAACATCCATAAAACACTCCAATCAAAGCCCCATTCTGCCCTTTCACACCTGTTGGACACTATTACACTGAAGCTCATCTGCCACCAAAGTGCTGATCAAGTGCCCTACTGAGACTTGGAAAATATGTATCAGCTATTTCCATCTAAGTGGTGAAACCAAAGAAATGGGAAGAAGGCATCTGTGAAATATTCAGCATCTGCTACCTTCCAGAACAACAACTGTTGTTTCAAATTTTTGATGCACTTACTTTGTGCCCACATAATGATGTATGAAAGAGTAACCATGTATGAAAATATTTACCATTGCACTGTGAATCTTTGAAGAAAAAACAGAGCTATTCCTATTAGCCACAGTTTTGCAAGTAAACAAATATCGCAGAATCAGAGAATCTTCATGGTTGGAAGCGACCTTTGAGATCATCGAGTCCAACCACAAAAAAGAAAAAAAAAAGAAAAAAAAAAAGAAAAACACCAAAAAAAACCCCACAGACACAAACCAACAATCTTGGGCACTACAGCATGCCCTTAAGTGCCACATCTACAGGTTTCTTAAATACCTCCAGGGATGGCGACTCCACCACCTCCCTGGGCAGGCTGTTCCAGTGCCTGACCACCCTCTCAGTAAAGTAATTCTTCCTGATATCTAATCTAAACTTCCCCTGCCACAACTTCAGACCATTTCCTCTGGTCCTGTCATTATTCCCTTGGGAGAAGAAGCCAACACCCACCTCTCTACAACCTCCTTTCAGGTAGTTGTAGAGGGCAATGAAGTCTCCTCTCAGCCTCCTCTTCTCCAAACTAACCATGCCCAGTTCCCTCAGCCTCTCTTCATATGACTTGTTCTCTAGACCCCTCACCAGTTTCGTGTCTCTCCTCTGGACACACTACAGCACTTCAATGTCCTTCTTGTAGCAAGTGGCCCAAAACCGAACAGAGTACTCAAGGTGAGGCCTCACCAGTGCTGAGTACAGAGGCACAATCACTTCCCTATTTGAATGAAAACTTTCAAGACCTCTCATGTATTAAAGCCTTTTAGTGCTTCCATCGTAAAGAAAATATGTGGCCTCTATTCTACTTGTATTTATATTTATTCACTGAATTCAATAGCAAAGCCACATAATAAAAGACGACAACTAGCTGGGTCAGAAAAAAAGTGCTAGATTCCTAACTCTTCAACATTTTCTGGTGGCTAGTGTGCTGTGCAAAGTGTTACAAGATGAAGCCTGTCCTTCCTAGGCAAAATATTCAGTTGAAGATGAGTGACTATGTAGGAAAGAAAATTTGTTCTTGTTTATTCTTAAATCACCTTTGTGTGCATCTTGACCTCTTACTTGTGACTTTGAATGTTTGGATTTATGTTTGCTTTCTATATCTTACTGTATTATAAGTACTCTACTCCTGCTCACATGTTTGTATACAATATCTTGCACCCAAACCATCTTCAGTGATGTTTTTAAGAAAATAGTGAAGTTAACATCTGTTATGTTCTGGTCCCCAAGTTAAAAAATGGATAATTTTAGATCTTCTTGCTATGTCATATATGACTTGTTTGTGATCAGTTCATCCACTGTTTGTAAGCAGTTACCTTGCCTGGTTCAAACTAGAGAGCCAAGTCCTACAGGTGGGAGTTGCAATGAATTAATATCTTCTGTGCATTGGGCACAGAGATGCATGTTAGACTTTTAGCCGTAAAAGCCAGTCATAGTCAGAATGGAAAGTAGTAACGGTGAAGATGATTACTACTTCTCAGAAGAAGAAGGTGATGAAATGTTCCTAGGGAAACTGGGTGAAATCTTCATTAGTATCAGCAGGAAAACTCCCCTTGGCCATGACACGATTGGGAATTCATCTGTTGGCTCCTGCACAAATGAGCTCTTTCTGTTCTCTCTGATTGTACTCTCAGAAGTTCCTAAAATTATTTGTGTTATATGCATTCTCAAATACTCTGAGAAAAGTATTTGGCTTGTAATGAGCAGAATTTTAAAAATTTAGCCCATCATGGATACAGAAAATTCACATGGAGTGAACATCTGGCATTCTTAGCAACATTTTTTTCAAGATGTAGTAAAAGCCCCAAAGCCAAGCATTTTGTGCTCTCAGCTTCTCTTCCTCCACCCTCTGAAAAGCTCACTTGTTTATAACAGGGCAATTTTTAAGCTACATTTTCTTTCTTTCTTACCCACTATCAAATAAAAAGGCATTGTAAATTTTATCGTAGTGGTCCTAAACCTGACAGTGCAATATGTAAGGCACCCTCATAGTTCTCTACTTTATATATTATTTTTATTATGAGAATTAAGGGCTTTGTGAGGCTATAATTTCTGACATTGCCATCTTTTTCTAGGAACTCAGCGTTATCCCAAATACAGAGAAGAGAAGCTAAAACTTTTCAAGGTCAACTGAACATCTCAAATTAGGAAAGAGAAATGTAAAAAAATGTTTCTGCCCTAGTTGAAAACATTTTCGCCATAAAACTACAAACAGAGAAATGCAAAGTTGACATGTATTTATGGGCTCTAACCCTAAAAGCACAGAAACACTACTATATCTGCACAATTTCTCTGAAGTGATATGTCAACAAAGTTAATCTGCTTTGAAAGGGGATGACAAAGATGGCCCTGTGGGAGAGAATGGCACCCTAAGCACATGACTCCCATGTATACGGAGTAGGTGGTGTTCAGTAGACTGGAAGTATCCACCCATTCCCCTGGTATATGTGTTCAGCACTTCAGCTCACAAAGCAATCAGTGCCTGAAATGTCATCTTTTCTTTGCTTTCCCCTGTACTGCAGCATTCCCTATGAAGACAGGTTCTCAATAGCAGAAATAAGAAATAAAACTTCTTTCTAGAAAGATCATTATTGTCAGGTATTCTGCTAATGACAATGGCTTTACGAGAAAATTACCATCAATGCAAAGTCTCCTAAAGGTACATAGCTAATTAATTTTTATTCATAGAACTTGTTTTGCCCACTGTTTTGTATGTGCTGAATAGTCAAACTGGTTAGATTGCAATACCTTTTACAATCACCACATACTGTTCCATATGTAACAGGATATAGGGGAAACTGCTGTTTCTTTGAATGAATGCTATACTTAAAAATATATATACAAGTCAAACAGCCAACCCTCAGGCTCTGATCACCTGCTAATTCCATTAGAGCAACATAATAATTTATGCAACATGGAGTTTACACAACTCAACATATTCCTTCAGTTTCTCCAGGCTACAGTACTTTTAACCACAAAAAAAGGTTTTAGTTGTGATTGTGTGTATTCACATATGCATAATAGAACAGAAGCATAATTTTCATTCTTAATCTTGCACTGTGAAAAAAAAAAAACCATTGTTATGGAAAAGGTGGTATTTTAATCAATAGAAATTAATTCTGCTACCTTTATTCACCCTGATACTCACCGATCATTGAAGAGGTGAGTCCTTACTAGTAAGTTGCTAAGGCAATAATTTTCATTTGAGGAATACAAAAGGCTTAGTGCAGAAAATGCTGCAAAGTTGTTGAAATCACGTTTACTGATTTCTACTGTGTTTCTGGCTTTGTTGTTTTGATTTGATTTTGAAAGTATGCAAGCATGTTTGAGGTAAATACCTTATAATTCTTTTTCATAAAACTTGTATCAAAATAGTTATTCCTCGTATCTCATAAGATTAGTGTTAATAATTTCTTAAATTTGTCTGAGAGCTCTGTCTCTAATTTGTGATTTTTTTTGTTCAAACAGCAACAAAAATTAAAGTGAAGGAAGACAAGAACATATTTACAACCTAACTAGTGTACTACACCTTTGAGTTTGGCACATATTAGAACATGGACCACTTCCTCTTTTAGTGACAGCTGCAATCTTTTTGAGCCAGGTCTCGCACCTCCATTCTCCACAAAAGTCTTGTGCTATTCCTTCAGTGGAAATGAACTCTGAGGTAGATTTCTATACTGCATATAAAAAAAGTGTAGTGCTATACAAAGCATACTTCCACTTAGCATATAAACTCAAAAAAAGGAAGTAGGTTGTTTCTGTCCCTGATCCCGGATCCAGGGAGCAACCTTGTGAGCCGTCTGACATACCCTGTCAGTGGTGTACCAGAGAACCATAGTTAAACTGGTACACCCTGTTTCTAACTATTACTCCATATGGCAAGTTATAAAATGCTGCTTTTTTAAGAGGTGTTCTCAAAGAAGATAAATTGCTATATGAAAAACCCCTCACCATAGGTATTTTTACCTGTAAATAGTCATGTACAAGAGAAAATTTATCCTTAAACTAGCAGTTAAACATGGCTTTTTGATATCAGAAACTTTTTAAAAACTTTGTATGTACTGCTAACGCAGCAACATTTGTTACTGAAAATCCTAGGTGTAAAGTCCCAGGACTAACACCTCACTTTTCTTTCATCCCCACTGTTGCCAACCTAGAAATGAAAGCATCTGGTTGGCTGTCCTTCCAAAAGGTGTAGCTATTTTTGCATGCAACATGTATTTCCTTTATTGTTCATGAATATATTAAAAATCAGGTCTTGTGGACTTTAATACTGCAGGGAACTACTGTACTGACAGTCCTGGAGACCATGGTCCTATATTAATCTAATTTACATACTATATACTAATACCACAGGGCTTTATGATATACTTCAGAGAAGAAAAATTATGGGATATTCATCTCAGTGAATACTGAATTTTTAATTCAGTTGTTTGACTGGCAAACTCAGTCATTCATGACTGCAACAGACCATTTGAAACACAAAATCGAAGTTAGTGCTGCAGTAAATATGGCTCAGACTTCTAGTTATTTTAGTAAATATGCTTATGTTATTTTATTTTTACTGTGTAAATCTGTGTATGGTTTACCCAGCTCAGCAAACTGAAATATTTAACTTGGCCATTTATTCCATCTTGCTCAGTGTTTTAATGAAAGTATTATTAAAAATTTCTGTTCAGCTGTCAGTATCATAGACTAATCAATTTCTCTCTAATATTAAATACACAGGTAAGCAGAGGGGTTTAATGATTATTATTTTTTTAACTAAAGTTTTTTCTGTTTTCCATTATAAACTTTTCAAATTAAAAAAGAATCAGCTTAAAGTAAATTTCTGAAAGAGGAAATTTGAAGTATAAAATTGTAGTTATAATGGGAGTGCCCATTTTTATGACAACTCTGTCAGTAACTCTGAATTCTCTGTGACCAGACCCCGAATTTCTCACACAGGCCTCTGGGAGGCCTTGCGATGATACACAGGTATCTGGGAGGCATTGTGAGAAGTAAGGCAGAGTTTGGAGCTGTGCCATGTGAAGTTCAGTGTTCTGCCTTTTGGTTTACTCTTAGCACATTTGTCCATGTAAAGCAATCTTAATGACTTCTCAATTCGCAGCTTCGTCCTCTTTAGGCTCATCTCACGGGAAACGTGGATGTTAAATGAAGCAATGCCCACCCCCCTCTTCCCATCTTCGCAAATCTCTTTTCATGCTGCCACAGTAAGAAGAGGCCAGTCCTCATGGTTTGGGAACGTAGTCATCCTGTTATGGACACTTCTCAGACTATACTCTGAGGCAGAACTTTGGCCTTTCCCATTCTGTACTGGCAATTCCATTACCACTGAGAAAATACAACCCTCATTCTCACGTCTTACACAGTCCACACAATCCATGACTCAATGGGATTCTTTTGGGACCAATATGTACTTCGAGATTTGGCCCAATGTGCGTAATTGAGTCAATTCAATAGTTCATCATCTTCTTTCCCTTTCCAAAACCAAATTCCTAGCTCTTTCCCTAGTACTCTATAGCCAATAACACTCAGTTCCAGAAGTCTCTGAACACTTGACTGTTTCATACCGTGATGGCATTTCACTGATATTATTGAGCAAAGATAAAAGCAGAGTAACTAAATGTTGGAGAGAAATGGATTCTAAGATTACTAAGAAAACAATTCTATTGATATTTTGAATGAAATAATGCCAGCATGACACTTAGTGCCTCTGTTTTTTCCTAAGGACAAAGAAAAACAGCTCAAATGAATGGAGAGAAATCAGAAGTTTAAACTATACACACCATCCTCAGAAATGAGTTTGGTTTTCATGAGAAAATAGAGAATTATTGAGAAAACAGCCAGAAATATTATTCCACCTTTCCTCTTTCAGTTCTTCAAGATTCTACACATGAACCTTGAGGTCAAATCCATTTGACCTGAGCTACTTTGTACTACTTAGAGTAAAGCAGAGAGTAAAGCAGAGAGGAGTCACACACATATAAAATCACGACGCCACTCCAAGTCAAAACAGGGAGTTCTGTGCAAAGAGTAGTAATGCCAGAAGCCTTCCTTAGCTATCAAAGGTAAAAGCAAAGGAAGGAGATAATTAACCCAAGTTCCTCCATCCACAAAGAAGAGAGAACTCCTGCTTTAGTCTCTTTCATGGTCTAGCAATTCAAAATAGAGGTATCATTACATTTTGTTTTCAGATCCTGATATCCACCTCTGTATGAGCTATAATATACAATTTCATAGGACTCTGGATGCTAGGAATCAGTCATGTAAGGGCTGTTTCCAGTTCATGCGTTTGCATGTTTAGAACTGATATTTTTGGTTGCATGTTATATGGCAAATCGGGAAAGTGGTCAGCCAAAACATTTAATTACTGTTAAATTGATTTATTATGATTGTTAAAATAATAATATTAAAAAATCAGAAAGTTCTGTAGTTTAATTTTAACAATTTATTATTCTGGGCTGTTCTTAACTTTAGGTTTCTTTTGCCTACATTTTCTTTTAAAATTCTAAAAAGAAGAAAAGTCCATTTTCAGTAGAAAAAAATATTTTATTCTTTCAAAGCAAAATTATTTTTTTCATCCCAATGTTTTCTTCATCCTCTTGGTCTGAGCTGGTGTGACGTATTTTTCAGTTTAGCTTGCTAATAGGAAGTATCTGCAGCCTCTATATATGACTTTTGTGGTTAAAAAGCTCATCTGCCAGGCAAAAATGTTCTGTGAAATTCAGATTTTATTTTTTTATTTTGATTTCTATAATTTAAGTTTACCAAATATGGCCAGTAAAAAATTAAATTAATAAACTTAAATAAGCTTGGTGGATGAGAAGGTCAACATGAGCCAGCAGCGTGCACTGGCAGCCCAAAAAGCCAACAGCATTCTAGGCTACATCAAAAGAAGTGCGGCCAGCAGGTTGAGGGAGGTGATTCTGCCCCTCTACTCTGATCTCATGAGACCCCACCTGGAGAACTGTGTCCAACTTTGGAGTCCTCAGCACAGGAAGGACATGGACCTGTTGGAATGGGTCCAGTGGAGGGTCACAAAAATGATCAGGGAGCTGGAGTACCTCTCCTATGAGGACAGGCTGAGA
>VXAK01003705.1:4157-14281 GCA_013399435.1 Arenaria interpres | reverse complement strand
AACAGGTTGCTCAGGAAGTTGTGGATGCACCATTCCTGGAAGCATTCAAGAGCAGGCTGGATGGGGCTTTTAGTAACCTGGTGTAGTGGGAGGTGTCCCTGCCCATGGCAGGGTGGTTGGAACTGGATGATCTTTATGATCCCTTCCAACTATAACCATTCTCTAACCATTAATTAAAGCTTCCATTTAAAAAANCACCTCTTGTTTTATTCAAAGCAGATAAAAAAAAAAAAAAAAAAACCAAAAAACAAAAAAAAAAAAAAAAAAACCCCAAAAAAAAAAAAAAAAAAAAAAAAAAAAAAAAAAACAAAACAAACAAAACCGAAACAAAACAAAAAACCCAACCTAAAACAACACAAAACCCCCAGAACACAAACAAAACAAAACAAACTGGGGGGGCACTCAGAAAACACTGAAGTAGCTGAGTAAGGTTAAATATATAAATATATCATTTTCATCTTGCTTCAGGTTACTGCCTGCCTGAATTTGAAATTGTTTCTTTTTCAGTTCAGGCTAAGTTCAAAATCTCATTTGGCATAACAATGTCTATTTATTTTGATACTACATAATATAAAACTATGAGAAATGTGAGCTAGTGAAGGTTCAGTCACAAACTAACCAATCTCTGTGTCCTTGAGGTCAAATGCAGAATTCCTTTCTGTTCTTAACAGCTCATGAAGATGCTACACAGGCGAGAAGCAGTAGTTTCTATCTTGTATTGTTATATGAGGGCAATCTTCCTTGTGCTAACTGCCATAGTTAATGGCTAACATTTATAACCAAGCAGTTTATTCTGCAGCTGGAGAAGTAAATCCAGCCAAAAGTAAAAAATGCTGGATTTGTGTTGAAAGTGCTTAGCCAAGCCCCACACTTCACTTGGAGAGGTCCTTAAATGAGAAGCTGCTCAGGTGCATACAAATATTTGCTTACAGCAGCTGCTCTTCACTCTCAGGGGTGTAACGTGTAACTTATGCCTCCCCACATGTAGTGCATGTCACTTCTTCAAGTGTGTTTATAGTATCCTAGTGGAAAGGCTTAAAAATCTGCAAACCTCAGACCCCAGGGGTGTAGAAGTTTCAAAGGTTAAAAACAGTTGATGTGTGCAAAGCCAAGGCAAAGGAAAATAAGCTTGTTTCCTCTTTTGTGGTTGAGTCCTCAGAGAGCAATTGTTGTGATGTGGAAATAAATAGCAGTGTGAAATTTTATGGGCATTATAGTAGAATATATAGTTTCTTATATTTAGAAAACTCCATTTAGAGAGCTTTTTAGTTCTGTTCTTTTACAGAAATGTAAGACAGTTAAAATATACTGGCTCATACTGGTCCTCCCTTCTCTCTCACCAAAACACCTTTCATGCTGCTCATTCCAGATACAGAATTCTCTGAATTAATTTCATAAGTCTTTTGATTGGGCATTCTATATATGATTTTGCATTCTACCTGTTTCTGAAAAAAAAAATTATTTTGGTTGTCTGGTGAAATAAATGTTTAATCTTCCTCTGATCGCATTAGGGTGTTGTTACTAGGGATTATTTGTTACTAGGGGTTTTCCTGACAGTTTTAAACTTCAATAATATTATTACTTAGAATTTTTTTTTTAATACTGATTTGAAGGCACCACAAAATTCAAAAGTACCACCTGCTTATTAAGGAACATGGTAAACATGAACACTCACCTGAAAAATCAATCCCCAAATACAGATTATCCTGTACAACCCTCAGGTTTCTCAGGGCTAGAAACAGGAACACCCTGAGACCTATTTTAGGTCATTTGTTAAATATTGTCACTTGTTCCAGCCATCCATAAAATACCCACCCATATGTGAATCCTTACATATTAATCGAACTGAATTATGCAGCCAGCTGTTACAACAGCCAGAAAAAACACCTGTCCCTTTTAATGACTACTATCAATAATCTTCCTTGCAATGTTTTTAGTAAAATGATGAAAGTAGTTTTTGTGTGATATTTTCACTCCCAGTGAACCAGGAAGCACAAGAAATCTTTCAGAATCTTGTTC
The DNA here is from genome assembly GCA_013399435.1 of Arenaria interpres. Classification (NCBI taxonomy): domain Eukaryota; kingdom Metazoa; phylum Chordata; class Aves; order Charadriiformes; family Scolopacidae; genus Arenaria; species Arenaria interpres. The sequence continues at coordinate 12,262 of VXAK01003705.1, read as the reverse complement.
TCCTGGGTCTTTTAGTTGAGATGCTGCAACTAAATAGGGTCTGATAAGTTCCAAGCAATAAAACTCCAAACCTTCTGAGAATCATCCCTTGCTAATTATCATTCAGTATGTTAAAACCTCTTCAGCTCAGTCACCTCCACTAAATTAAAATAAGAGGCAAGACCAGCATGGGTTGATTGAACAGAAGCTATTTCAGCTCTCAGCAGTTTTGGAGCTTGCTGTTCCCTGCTGCGATCATATAAGAGCACGAGAAAGGTGTAGGCTATTGCAACGCTGCAGTGATTTTTGTGTATGTGTGGTGTTCTTCTTTTAGATTCTGTTTACTCCTGGAACATTCCTGTGTAAAACTACCACTTCTCACTCAACCACTTTATTTTGGTAGCGCTTTATCTTTTAGTGTTTCTCCAAGGCTTTTAATTTTGATCCTATTTGGGGAGACCATTGGCTCTGGTAAGTAACTACTTAGTGTGATTTGACAGCAGTGAAACCTCTGTGCTTTTTAAAGACCTAAAATCACACTTCATTAAAAGACGTGCTCTCCCTCTTCAAAGGAACTCTAACACTTCCCATCTATGGATTTCCCCTTTCTTAAGGGGCATTGCTCTCCTATTTCTTTTCTGTCACTAAACACTTTTGTTCATCAAACTACACTCAAATGATTTTTCTATCCATTTGATTCCTACTACCATATTTCTTGTTTTTGCATGTTGCATCTTCACAGTCAACCTAACCAATTCTCCTGCCAGGTCCTGGCCTGTTATTCAGTCAGAAAATTTTGCCCCACAAGCAGATAATTAAAAAATAATCTACTGTAAGCAGGAACTCCTGTCTACAAGAGGCAGAATGGACTAAGTAACTGTCGTAACCAGTTGTGCATCCCTTTTGTCAGGACTCTTTCCTGCCTCATGAAATAAAAACATATCACTTCCCAAGCCTAGGAAATGGCTTTGTAAGAGTTAAGAATTATTTTTTTGAGACATTCAGTTCTCCTCAAAATGTTACAGCTTATTAATTAGGCATGGTATTATTTTTTTCATCATTAAGTTATCAGCTTTTACTGTCATTAACTATCAGCTCAGTACTGCTTTTTATGAGAATGTTTGGTTGATTTGCATATATTCTGAATAAATGTTTTTGCACACCAGAGAAATACATACTCAATTCTCTCTTGCCTTGGGCAGACATAATCCCAGAAATGAAACAATTAAAAATGAACATATTTTCTAACACTTTATTACAATACAGCAGGGCTTGTACTAAGGTATCTTTATTATTTTCATCACAATATTGTTGAACAGTGCTTGTACACCACATACTTAGAAAACTAAATGACTAATCCACATTAATACAGAAGACTTAGAGAATAGCACAAAAGTCACTGTATATTTCAGAATCACAACATTTATATTTTACAACCCCCAGAAGAAACACATTTTTATTCACTGGCTACTACCAGCAACACCTACGTCAAAATGTCATCAAAATAAGTGAACAAACAAGTACAATAGCATTTGTTAAAGAGTATGTTGGTATGGGTTTTACAACAAGAGAGATAAGAATTCCTGGAAGAGCAGCTAGAAGTAGAAGGATATGAACCAAGTAGTTTCCAATAGCACAAAATGCTGAGTGTTTTGTTGAACAACCTTTTGTTCAAAATCTGTGGCATATTTAGAGCAATACAATGGAAGGTAGGACTTCTGAGCTTTCTGGCCTTCTGGCCTTGCATTTGATACCTATACCTGCAGAAATTTTCCCCCTTCAACATCCTTTCCCCCCCCCCAAATACTGTTTTTCTGCCTGTCTTAACTTTATTTAACAATCGTTTTTAAGGTCATTGATTATAGTGAACAAGGTTGTCTTATATAACTTTTCATACAGATGCTTGTTCTGACTGCAACTTAGATTGTCAGTCACACATTGCTAAAAAGAATGTTGAGAAGGTTGTTCATTCAATGCTACTGTTTACAGGGACTCTAGAAAAGTGAATTGTTTGACTGTGAGGTCTGATCAGTATGCCATTTGGCATAACCTAGAAGAAGTGTTAAGGATGCACAGTGTAATCAAAAACACATCTCTGGAATGCTGGAAACTTGTATTCAAAATATCACTTTGATTAATTATGTTTCTCTTTGTTTCTACAAAGGTAGCCTAATTATTCATCTCTTTCTCACTGAAACAGGTCTTTCTCACTTCACTTTTTAGGAATTAAATTAAATATTTTTCTATTATAGGCACTTTCTTTTAGTATTTTTACAAGATAAATGCATGCTAACAATTGTAGGGTATTAATATATGAGGGTTATGAGCCTGTACTAAAACAAATCAACACAGAGTCTGTAAACCTACAGCAAAGCAACATTTTACCTTTAAGGTGGAAGCTCACAAGCTGTAAAATTCTGCTGAAAGAAGGTTCAGTTTTATTATATTACTCTCCAGCCAGGTTCAAGCTGCAATTTTGTGACCCTCTTTGAAACCAGTGAGTCTGAGAATACCGGTCTTGCAGTTCTGCCACAAAAAATGCTCCTTGAAGTAAGATCTGCTGCTGACTGGAGTAACATGCGAATGTTTTAAAGAGAAATAGTATTTAATCAGTCCTAGCTCACCATTCTTTTATACACCCAGCTGTGCAGTACTACAACATAGGGGAAGTCTTCTTTTAAAACAGCTGGCAATCTTCTTATGCCAAAAAAAAAAAAAAGACAGTACTTGTATTTTTTTATTTCTTTATTATTTAGCTAGTGGAAGTGAAAATGCTACTGTAAGTCACATAAATTCCAAATACCTCCCTTTGCCTTAATGTTTGAAAGCTATATTCTCATTCTTATCAATTAGAAATAGTATTGTTGACAGTGGGGAAAGAGAAACAGGAAGAAGGAGAAAAAAGGGAAGGAACAAATGCTAATACCAAAACTTGTTTGCTTTGTCATATAAGGAAAAAAATATGGCACATACTAATTAGAAATTTATTCCACTGATATATGAAAAATAGGTTGTTACTCTCTGACTCCAAGGACAAAACTGCTAGATGCACTGTTCTCTGTTCTCTGTGAATATTTCACCTGTCATAAAAACTCCTTTCTATGCATCTTTTACAAAAAATATGTTCAGTATTAGAACTTATTTAATACTTGCTTTCTTTTTAAATATACCTTTAAAAATAAGTTGTTATTAAAATTAGAACCTTTTTGAAATGACAGAAACATTTTTAATTTTGATTAGCCAGTAGATATTTTTGGCAAGACTGGATACTTGTAGCGAGAAAGATATTTCTAGAAAGACTGGATACTTGTAGTGAGAGAAAATGCACTCTTATTTGTTTGCTTTAAGATTTTCCATTTTGCTGAGTGTATACAGGTTGTTAAGCGAAACAGTAAGAGTAACTTGCAACTGGGAACATATTGGGCGGAGGGAGGGCTGGTCTGTGTTGTTTTTAGCCAAAAATATGCGTGTAAACATAATTTCTATTGTAATAGAAAAGGCTGTGGAAACTGAAGTTTATTGTTATCTTCTTTGACTTTTTGTTGGGATAAAGGCTTGACCAGTTCTTTTATTCTGTTTTGATTTCATCACCTATCTGTAATAAGTGACTAGGGGTAATTTGCTGACCAAACAAGTTAAGCAAGAGGAATGAACCCATTGTGGCAGTCTTGAGAACCTCCTGTTTGATAAGAAGAGACATGACCACAATGTTATCTTGAGCAAGTGTTAAACCACAATGTTATCTTACGACGATAACGTGTGTCTTTGTACCAATCAACCATGTAAAGAATAGATTGTATAAGCTGATTTTGTGACATTCTATGGGAACTGCCTGAAGCAAGGACGGACCTGAAGAAGCCACAATCACTGAAGAAGCTGAGGGGCATACCGAAGATGTCAAGACCGACCGCTGTGAAGATAAAAACGGCTGCTTGGCTTGCCTGAATTTGCGAGCCCTTGGTGGAGCTGCGGCTCCCAGTGCCGCTCCCACTCCCCGGCTGCCCAGTGCCGCTTTTGCTTTCCTACCTCAATAAATATTTGGTGAATCCATTTCGGACTCGATTTGTCTCAATTCAACTATAACATATCTGTGCAACTGTTTCCAGTATCAAAATATTTTTTGCATGTCAGAAAATCTATCATTTTTGAATGGACATTATAGTAGTCTTTAGTACACGAAGAGCCCACCATTCACTCAACAGATAGTATAAGGTACATTGTCTACCTATCCTGCTGATCCTGAATGGGTATCTCACTACAACAGCAACATACCTGTGGCAATGGCTTTGAAACTGGAAATGCTTGTTACTTCATGCTGCTTTCAATTAGGAGAGTGCTGAGACCTGATTTTTTTTGGTTCAACAGTAGTTCTAGGAAGACAGGAAATAATATGTTCAAACTGCAACAACTGATGTTGAGGGGAGAGGATCAAGTAATGGTTTTTGTTACTTTTTTAAGATTATGAAGCTTTTGTAAACAGAATTTAATGTCTTTTTGAAACAGAAATCTTTCAGATAACAGAGCAATGTCTTCTTTGAGCATAGAAATTATGTATTTGGCTAGATATTTTGGGTTTCTCACCTCTGACAGAGAGCATGCAGCAAAACTAAGACAAAATGTATTATCTGGTGCTACTCTACATTTAGACCAAAAAAAAAAAGAAAATAAGTGAAAGAATGGATCCTATATCTACTTCAGGAACACCAGTGTGATAAATAGTTCAGCTGGGAAACCTGTGGTCTCCATATGGTCCTGTGAGAAGTGCTCTGATAAGCTGCTTTGCTTGCTACAGAAAACCAGCTATGAAAACAGGCAAGATATTGGGGTTTTGGAAAGAAAGAGAAAGCATGAACAGGTGTTTCATCTTTTGGTTTGGAAGGCAGTTCTCAGAACCAGCATTTCTAACATAAGCTGTTTTCAGTGACTTTCTCTGAGACAGCTAGCCTTTCTTCAAACATCTAAACATGCTGTACCATATGAAAACATAAATCAGTTGCTGCCATCTCAGATCTCCTGTGCTTCTGTAAGTCAGTTATATGTGAAGGAAAGGAGAAGGGAAAACCGTGTTGCAAACATTGCTTTTCCTTTGTTAAAACTGCACAACAAAGGTTTCTTTTTTTTCTTAGTGAAAACAGAGAGGGAATGAAACACTACCCCTACCAAGCCTAGAAGCACATAGGTGCTGCTGAAGTGACATTTACATTCGAATGAATATAAGAGCATAAAGTGTTTTAGTTGGAGAGGTTCACCCATCAGGACTATTAGCCCATCAGGGCTCATCCATGTTAAGTATTCCATTTCTTTAGAACAGCATCTAATTGTTTCTTGAATGAACCTTTTGTTTTGCCTCAGCAATAGTGCCTGATAGGCCATTCCATATGTTTATTATGTGCTAAGTGAGAAAAGTCTTGCTAACATCTGTTGGAAGTTAGATTCTCTCTCATTTGCATTTGCGTCTCTTGAAATTCATACTGGGTGGGAAACAGTGATTCAGGTTGTCATTTTGCACTCCCACCAGATTTCAGCCTTCTTCAGCGAAGACCCTCTAACCTTCATTCTATCTCACATAATATTTATCACTTGATCTACACCTTTTTTTCTAATACATTTGTTATTTTGGTGTTAATGCATAGATTTTGCCAACCTAAGCATTATGGAAAGAAATTTCAAGTAAATTTTATTGGATGGTGGTCTGCTGATGCAAATCAATATATTTTAACTGAAATTAATGGAGCATGATGATTTGCATTAGATTAGATTTGGCCTCAAAAATAAAATAGCTCAAACTGATACAAGCTTAAAAAATAAGAGTTCAAGATAATGTACCATCTCAAAAAGCTCAAGAATAAAAAAGTTATTCCTACAGGTATCTATGGTACAGCACCAACTACATCTGCCAGAAAAAAAATAAACATAATGAGCTGAATTGAAACGTAAGAAACAGTTTGGGCTCTGCCTTAATTTGCTCCGTCTGAAAGCTGATTTTTAAAACTAAACCAATCCAGCTTTTAAATCCTCTGCAGAGCTGCATGATTTGATGATGCTGTTCATTCCTGATGATTGTTCAAATGGTGTTTTCTCTTATCACCCTCAGAAGTTATTGGTGTAGTATGCAACTGACAGGATTTACACTGAAAGACCCAGAGTCCCATTTTTTCCACTTTACAGCATGGTTTTGTTGAGAAAATTTCTTCCTGATCTGAACCTGAATCCTATTTTCTTTCTGTCAGAAGTCCTTTAAAGAAAAGGATTAAAATATGTGTAGTAATACCAAAATTATTTCCACTGTTGCTTCCAGAATATGACCACAAATGCTTTCAGTATTCTGAAGATCAACTTGCTTCTACCCGGCATGCTGCACCAGGCGTATTTTCCCTGGAAAGGTCTACGCTTTGCTGTAGCCAAGGAAAGGAGTCTCACCTCTCCACTACCTCTTTGCAATGAAAAGCAGGTTGGCATTGATTCTTCCAGCCTTAGTGGCCATGAAGTACCGGAAAAGAGGGAAACATGCTAGTGAAAAAATGAATTATTATTTTCCCTGCAAGGCTCCCAAGATGCTGTTAGTGCAGAAATTTAGAAAATTAAGTAGCAGGAACAAGTTCAGACTGCTATTATTTTATACTTATTTTTTACATTTATGCATCTAATGCAAGCTACAGTGAGAGTTGATATCCCATTAATGCTAGGAAATTCTATGAGTCTGAGTGACTCTGCTAGGAAACAAACCTGCTTATCATGTTGCTAATGGAGATATGCCTATCTGTACATGCCATTCTGTATATACATTCTCTAAACTCGGTTCATTTTTTGTGTCTGCTGCTACTGTGTAATACGGATCTTTTCTGGCCTAAGATGTCCAGCCTCCCTTTTCTTACATCCCTTAGACTAAATTCTAATGGGCATGTTCCAGCTTAACAGAATCTCTGTGACTTCTTGTACTTAATATGTGCAGTGAACTCACAAGTCAAACCATCCAAGTTTAAGCTCTTTCTTCAGCAAATTCAGTCTCAGATTTCAAGTTCTGTAGTGTATTCCTCTCACACAACATCAGATGAAGCTAAATATTTGAAGATAAAATTGTGTCCCTTTGCTATTTATAATTGTTTCAGTTCATTACATTAAATACTGTCCTCAGTTTCGTCTGATCACTTTCACTGACCATAATAAATCTGAAGAACTATGAAAGAGGTTTAAGTTAACCTATTTTACCTCATAATTCATTGTTTGCATGCCTCTATCAAAAGGCATAGTTTGGATGAAGTTCTTTATTACTTGGCATTTGGAACAGGCTGAGAGAAAGCATCCATACTGTTTAGTCACCTCATCAGTTGACAGCAACATATTATGTCACTACCACTTAATCTTGTTTGATGGGCACCTATGCCATGAGTTAGAGTTTGCCCTGCTGCTTAGTTGCTGGTACCGCTGATGGTTTGCAATGCATATGGAGCCAGACTGTTCCTGGATGGGCACGCTGGAAGAATAAGTGGAAATAGACAATTTGCAGTAAGGGAAATTATGATTGGATATAAGGAAAAATTATTTTCAAAGGAGATGATAAAACATTGGAGTAGGTTACTGTAGAGGTTCTGGAATTTCTGCTCTCAGTGGTACTTCGGTTTTCAAGAAGAACAAACTAGGGTTCTGAGAAAAATATAAGAAAATATGAAAAAAATATAAGAAATTTGCAATGTGAAAAGAAGCTGTTCAAAGATAGTGTCTGCTTTTAAACTGAAACATTTAAAACCCCAAACAAGATGACATAGTTAAATATTAATTTCTTTTATACATCTTCAAGTGCAAACACTACCTGGAAAATTTACCATCTTCCAACACCTCAGCTAACACAAAATTTGGATTGTGATGTACGTTTTCTGCATGTGCAAGTGTATAAAAATAATCTTCATAGAATCATAAAAATGTAGAATATTTGAGGCTGGTAGAAATCTTTGGAGACCATCTTATCCAATCCTCTGCTCATAGCAGAATCAGCTAGAGCAGGTTGCTCAGCACAGTGTCTAGTTAGGTTTTGAATATCATAGAATCACAGAATGATATGAGGTTGGAAGGGACCTCTGGAGATTATCTAGTCCAACCCCCCTGCCAAAGCAGGTCCACCTACAGCA
>VXAK01003704.1:0-14610 GCA_013399435.1 Arenaria interpres | reverse complement strand
TTTAGCAAGCAAGTGAAAATAAACCTTATTCACTCTAGTCTGTATCACATAAAGGTTTATTCCTCTACCTAACCTGTGGGATTTTATGCAAGTTTGAAGTCACATATTTGTACTGAGGCTGAAATCTTGACTGTTACAACAGTTACATCTACATATAAATTATGTACTAGCTTCTACAGCACAAACAAGGATTCAGAAACATATTTTAAACAGCTTATTTGGTATAAGACTTTACCTGCACAAGTACAGTCATTTACCCTCTGCTTACATACAGCCCAACAATTTTCCTAAAAATATTTTTACCACATGTAGGAAAAAATAAACACTACAATGTGAAAAAAGTGAATGGGAACATTTTTATACAGAAGCAAATTTTTTGATTTATTGGTGAAATCTCGAAAGGCTTTAAAAAAGAACAGGTTGATATATATTAATTATAAGAGTTATTAAGAAATTGCTTATGTTAGAACACTATAAAATGGGTTGAAAGTTAGTAAACAAAACAAAGAAGAAAGATGATGGCATAAAAGGATACTACAGAAACTATTTTCCAGAACATGATCAGTGATTGGCTTTTACCTTGCCTATATTGAGCACAAACATTAGCAAGGTCTACTTGATTGCTGATCTTCTGGTACTCTTTCAGTGACTCTCTTAGCATCTTCTCTTTTTCCAGTTTGCTTTGAGCCTGTCGAGACCGCTGAAGCAGTTCATTTGCCTAGAGACAAATGATGTGAAATTATTCACATGAACACATCATGAACAGATCATGGGCATTGTTGTAAGTTCATAAGCTACTATTCCAAACTTCAAAGGTGAAATAGTAAAAACATCATCCTTTCAAAAGCACTCTCATCCCTTGACAACACAGGTTTCCAGCAGAAAGACTGTACAATAGCAATAGAGAGAAGCGCTTAAGACTTCAACAACCAACTGGGTCCCTATTCTCCCCTCACCAGTCACTTTTCTCAAATTTATTTGAAGACCTTCAAAGAGTGAAGTTCTTAAACAAAACTATCTTTGCACAAATTCCATGAAATCAGGCAACAGACAGAAAACAAGAGACTATGCTAAGGAAAGACTGGAGTAAGAACACATTAACATCAAGAAGAAAGTTTTATTAGACACAGCACTGGAGGTACAGACCCTATAAACACTACAAGTAACTGCAAATGCTTCAAACCAGAGCTCATGTAATTTTCAGCATTAATCACCTTCAATACATAAATATGCACATGACCTGCCTTTGTTAGTTCTTGTGCTCCTGAAACTACTTGAACATAATGATTCACAAGTTGCCCAATTTACCTCATTTGGACATGTTCTAAAGTTGTGTTTTGGTGCTGTAAAATTTGGAAGAGCACTTACCTTGGAGCACACAGCATCATCAGTGCTATAAAGAAGAGGACAGATATCTTGCAAATGAGCAATGATGCCATCCACAGCAGCATTATCTCTGATATAACAGTTTATGAGAGAAGCAATGAGTGCTCCGGTCAACTCTCTGTCTCTAATCACCAAATCTTTGAAAGCAGTAACCTTTAGATGTTCTTGAAGTTCCTGAAGTTAGAAAGAATATCATTAGTTTACCAAAGTTTTTAGTTTATGCTCTTTAGAAACATCACAGCAAAATTAACTGTTTCTAGTAAATAAAAGCACACAAAACTCCAAGGACTGAAGTCCACAGCACAGAAATACGTTCTTTAAAATATACACTAAATAGCAAAATGGAAATAATAAAGAAAGCTCTATCAATGAAGGCACTAGACCCTTGGATGTCAAAGGACAGTGCGAACTCCTCTTAGCAGACTTCTCTGCCATCTTCACTATCTGTCACTTTTGTTTCAAATTTTCCGCGAGTAAGAACAGAATTAGCAGTTCCCCTTACTTCACAGGGCACTGTAAGAATGCACACCCTGTAAATTGAGTATGTCACAGTTCTTAATAATGGGAACCATCTGAGTACTGTCGTAGACGAAAAAAAAATGACAGCTGTACAAAAAGGAGAGATTTTAAAAGTTTGAGGTCTGTACTCTTTATGTTTTTTATATTAAATTACATTGAAGGTTATTAAATTTTTTTAACTATTAGGAATATTTTCTCACATAGAGTTGGCAGTAGTGTCTATGTGTGGTCTATGGATGATCACTAACAGCATGAAAATACTATTATAAAAGTTCTAAAACTACTGAAGACAGAGGAAAAAGTTCTATTTGTTAAACAGTTAACTCCTTTACCAACACAAGAGAAAAGCTGCTTGTGTTAGAAATTGTGCTAACTCCCCAAAACAAGTGGGAAGAGCTCCATTTGGAAGGTTTAAAAATTGTTCTTTTTAGTGTCAAAGAATATAACTCCTCAAATAATCTATTTTCCTATCAAGTGCTAGGACAGAATGCCTAGTATTCAAATTAATTGCTTCTTCAACAGCTGGATGCAAATTCAACATCAGCAGTAGCACCCATAGTTCTGTAACCTTCCTTCTTTACAAACAAGGAGAGGCTGAAAGAACTGGAATTGTTCACCCTGGAGAAGAGAAGGTTTAGGGGACAGTGTGTGTGATCTTAATATTTATGAGACAGTGTAAAGAAGGCAGAGCCAGACTTTTCTCAGTGGTGCCCAGTGACAGAACACGACACAATGACCAAAAGCTGAAGCAAAGGAAATTACACCTGAACATAAGAAAAATCTTTTTTACACTAAAAGTGGTTGAACACTGGAACAGGTTGCCCAGAGAGGCTGTGGAGTCTCCATCTTTGGTGATGTTAAAAATATTACTGGACACGGTCCTGGGAAATCTGCTCTAGTTGACCTTGTTTTGAGCAGAGGCAGCAGATAATCTCCACAGGTCTCTTCCAACCTCAGCTGTTCTGAGTGCAAGAGTCTGATACTCTGCAACCATAGCACCCTCCACTGTTAAAACTTAACCAACACTAAGGCAAAGGTTGAATTCCTCTCAGCTGGACACCATCAGTCTATTCTTTCCAGCATGTTTTGCAGAATGTGCTTCAGATGAAAACACAGTAATTTATAAAACCAAACTCATTATTAACTGTCAAAAGTAAAATAAAATCTATTGTTAGTAAAACTTCCAATTTGCTAACACTGGATAATGAGGTCAATACCATATGTGAGTCTCTTAAACATAAACCCTTGCAACCTGAATAAAAATCTGTATGTGGTTTAAAATCCATTATGTTTCTCAATTAATTAAAGTAATACTTCATTGGGAATATTTAGGTGGCAAAACAAATTAGCTGATAAGTACAAACAAATTAAAATTATATGATTCAGATCGTACCTTCTGAAGCTCGCCTACAACAACACTGAATTGGTGCTCACACAGCAACTTCCATAAAGCCAGTGCCTGGCAGGTTTTGCGTACAAGCTGCTGGATGCCTTGAAGTGAGGTCTTCTCAGTTAGCTGTGCCTCAGCTGAAAAAGCAAAGCGATTGTCAGTAAGTAACTGTTTTACTTTTCAAATTAGCATGTCAATTTTTGAGGTTTTACATCAACAATCTCCTTAAATTTTTAATTTTTTTTCTCTTCTATTCTTGACTAATGTTTTCTAGCTTTCTTTAGAAGAAAGTGCCATGTTAACATTTCCCCCAAACAAATACCATCTGTTAACATTTATTTCAGAACTGTGCAATACGGGAGGAGTACTTTCTGAAAAAGAAATCAGCTTCATGTGAGTGCACTGGTTTTACATATCAGTCTTCAATTTTTCCTTATACATATTCTATTTATATTCCCTTTTTGTTTGATTATGTGTATTTGTTTTTAGGAAGAACAATTACAATTACAACTTGGGTCAACAGTGTCTACGCTATCTCTAAAGGAACAACAACAACTCCTCCAAAATCTAGTAACATTTGAATTGGTAAGAGGTATTGTATTCACTGAAAGAGTAATATGGACATACTTATTACCTAGGTGAAACACAATTGCAAGAATTTATGTCTTACCTTTTGAGTGCTTACAGTTCAGATACGAGGCAGCAGTAATCATATTGTGTCATTTAGTAATCTAGAAGAGCTTATGGGCTTTGGAATGCATAACAATGAAAAAAGTATTAAATATCTACCAGTTCTACCTAATGACTTCAAAAAAAAATCTGCATTCACACTCTTGAAAGTGAGCAGCACAGAAAAAGATGTAGAAATTAAAACCTGGGATTATACCCACATGGACCACTACCATCTTCAATTCTGTGTACACATCAGCAACACCTCCCAACTTGCCTGCAAGTGCTGGGCAAAAGTTATACTATAGGAGGAAATGAGTTCAAGTGGGCTGTGTGACAGGTCTCTAACTTCTAAACAAAGTTTTGTAGACATTTCAATTACTGTAACTTTGGCAACTTGCACTGCAGTACTTCTTTTTAATAGGAGAACATACTCACTTGTCTCAAAAATGAATTGCTTAACAATTGCTATCCTACTACTAAGTAATGTAATGAAAAGATGGAACAATCTTACAAAATATGGAGAACATTAGGAGGAAAAAAAGAGACAGGTAAGTGTACAAAAAACCCTCCAGTTTTGTATTTCAATATTGTCTCAATGGTGAAAACAATATAAAGAGAGCACATACCTACACAAAATTGAAATTTAATTCTTTGTAGGAGAGAGAAGTTTAAAAGTGCTTTCATGTTCAAGCACTTTTATTTTAGTTTAATAAACCAAAAGATACAACATGTTTTTCAGTGGCTCAAGACCACCAGATGTTACTGTGCTGAAACCCAGATTCTCTTCATAGACAGATACTCTCCTTTGTGGGCTGCTTGCAATATTAAACCTTTCAATACCAAACTGAAAGGTAACATCTGTAGCGTGTATCTCTTGCCACAGTCAACCTAAAGGCTAGAATGTTTCTCCATCTAGATTTGAGTTTTCATTCTGGGTATATAATTAATCTCTACTACAGTCACACATAAATGATTTTTTCACATCAAGGTCACTGCAGAAGAACTGCTCCTGATGGAATGGTATGATATGGTATGGAAGCAAAAGAAAATTGCTAGCAAAGTTAGTTTCCAAACTACAGTGTTTTTTTCTGAAAAACTTATTAAGTATGGCATATTGATTGATGCCAAATTTTTATGGAAAAATGGCATTCAGAGGTTTTAACAAGAAAAGTGAGAAAGGCAACATCCAAATGCGCCATTCCCTGATACCTCCTGTTCAAAAGTAATTACATACCGTGGTATTTCCTCTGGAGTTCTTGCTGGACTTGCTGAGAACTTCCACCATCGGGCCGCATGAAACCCAGAAGCCTCTGCTGCAGATTAGCTGGTGTGCTGAAACTGAAATTCCAAAATAAAAAGAGATACTAGTATGATTTACTGACTCTTTTAAAGATGGATTAACAAGTCATTTACCATGTGAACAGCTGAAGCTGGAGACCACACATACACTTCAACTCAACACAGATACACATGGTATAGGATTTCAAGAGCTGGACATGAAATACCACTAGTAAATTTAAAACACAATGAATAATACCTTGGGTTTCCAAGGGCTCCTACTGTAGCAAACTGTGAATTTCTATCCAGAAATTCTTGTAAACCTTTTAGCTCTTGTAGTACACACTCCAGCACCTGGGATGGAACACTGCTTTCTACCTGCAAATGAAAACAGACTTCTTTATAGAAAGCTTAGCTTCCAAACTTTTATCCAAAAATTTAGTTTTAAGCTAAAGCCACTAAAAAGACAAACACAAATAAATACATAATAGTAATGCTATCGCTAGAACACAACACAGTCATTGAGAAGGAGACACACATGTGAAGAGTCAGTAGTCCTCTGAAGATACACAGTATTCAAGATGCTACTTTATTTGCTCCTCTGATAACCAAATCAGCTGTGTTGTACTACTTCCAACTCTGAACTAAAACAACGATTGGGCATTGCTAAGACACAGAGTCTTAGTCAAAGTCTTCCAGAGCCTCCCAGTCACCTTATAACTGGAGGAGGAAAGCTCATGTAGCAGTTAATCTGCACTGTTGAAATTACTCAGTTCAGGATTCTATTAACATCACAGCCAGAAAAGATTTGGCTATTTTGATCACGGACAAAAAGTGAAACACCAAGATGTTAGTGAGGAAGATGCTGGAAATTTTTTTCATGATCTTACATAACTGCAATGTTTATCCTAACCCACTGAAGTATTTTATTTTTACACTTTGTCTGGAAGGGGTACGCAGAAATTAAGGAAGTGCTATCTAACCATTGCAATTAATAACAGAGATCTCTGTTAAAAACAGAGTGAGGTTTCTTAAAAAGTAACATTCAAAATAGTAGCTTAAGAAGATTTTAGACCTAGAATTACTCCTCAGTTAAGTGAACAGCATTTAAGAAAAGATTCAAATAATAATAATGATTTTCTCCCTTATCAGTTTATAATTGGGAATAGAAGTATAACAGGGCTTAAGACATGTACTATAAGGAACTTTTGAAAGTACAAAATAATCTTTTACATACTGCAACAACTTCTCGATTGCCACTTTTGAAAACTCTCTCCACAACTATACTGCCATCCCAAATATTTCTGCAACACAAAACAGTACTGTGTTAAAAGCCAAGTAAATTAAGCAAGTATTTTTGCAAGTCTTCCATTTATAATTTTGTAAGAAAGAAAAGATAATGCTTTTTACTTCAAGGCCTAAAATCAGGATGTAATTTGGATGAAAATTAAACATTCAAAAAAAGTTACCATTATACATTTCTGAGTGTTACAGACGTAGATAATTAACAAAATATCAAATTCTAAAACTTTAATCAAATGACATTCGATGGTCTCAAATACTTTAAATATAGGCCAATGTTACTCTCCGGAAATATAGTGTAGGCAAACAGACATCATAACAAAAATTTCTTTCCCAACCAGCATGCAGAGAGATTATCAAGATATGAAGAGCTAGCTCTCTTCTTGCTTGGTGTGTTTAGTAACACAGGACTCAACTTCCAAGAATCCTCTTTAGTCTTGCTTCATTGCTCTGATTTGAGCATTCTGTTTAAAGCTTCTAAACAGAAAAGACTTCAAGCCGGGACTTTGAACCCATAAAATCCTTCTGCATTTCTGTTTTATCCTTTAGTAGGAGTTTGAAGCATACAGCTCATAGGTTTGACAAACAAAATTGTTTTCAGAATTGTGCAAATATATATATATATATCTACTTGATTGCAGGATCAATGTCTAAGCAACTTTCTTGTCCTAGCTGTTCACTGAATGTATTAATATTAATAGAGCTCTAAAGAGAATGTATTATATCAATGAGTACTTCATAAACACAACATAAAAAAGTACTTTACTCATTTCAAATTGAAATGCTTTGAAGATAGAATTCACCACCTACAAGCACTAGGGGAAAGAAAAACTATGAAACAAATTGAGTGACAGAATCTCTTTTAACACAAACACCTCACCCAATAATCCGAGCAAAGTATATGCAGATGCCGTTGTGTCTTCCAGAAAATACTATCTCGGGACCCATCATTCCACTGATGGAAGTACCAGGATGAGACATGGAATTCGCAGAAGGAAACACGGGAGTTGACATACTAGGAGGCTGTATACCTAGTGTAAATATGTAGGTGAATATTAGTCACTTGAATGTAAATAAAAAAGCCTCGTTGAAAAAAAAAATATTCTCCAGCAAAGGAAAAGGGTGCATTACCTTGAGCAGGTGTTGTCAAAAAGCTAACAGGATACGGACTATCAACAGTCAAGGGGGGACCTAAAAGGGAAAAGAAATAAAGGTAAGTTTGTTAAAAACAAACAAACAAACAAAAAAAAACCACAACCCAAAATAGAACCCACAAAACCCCTGTGCAAAAGCAGCAAAGTTTTCTATTAGGTAAAGTTAGAACCATTCCAACAGCTTTTATTTACAGTTAAATACTGAACTCCACTCATTTCTTAACAGCCTTAAGTTCACTCCTTAAGTGAACCAAACAGATATGCTTTTTTCAAGAGCAGTTATTAAGCATTTTTTAATACAGCATTCATGTGTTTTTTAGTGCACACTATCTGCTCCCTGCCTTGAGTATAATACCATCCATGTACTTTTTCATGTTCTTCACCTTCTCACTGCTCCTACTCCTGATATGAGCACCTAGTGTCAAAGCACTCACTTTCAGTCTTTCAGATTTTTTTTAAAAATACCATTTTTACTTAGAACTCACTGCACTCAACTAGAAGAAACTGGTATTATTACTCTCAATTTTTACATAGGACAGTTGGACAAACACCACAGCAACACTGTTAACTTGGAGCATTCAGTTTGAGACTGTCCACAGCCTCAGATTCAACTGTGAATATTCAACCCTTGCAAATTAAGTCTGAGTAGCTGACTTAAGACTCCAAAATATGAGGAACATGTCCAGTCATCTACAAAAATGTCCATGTACCATCACCATATATGCTGATATATCACAGAAAGAGCAAGAAAACTGGAACTCTGGAAATCTGGCTTTTGTCAAAGAATCAGTCCTTCTTGCCTTATTCACTACAGTTCTCTCAACTTGGAAACACACAACAGTGCAAAGGATAACAAAGTCCTTCACAACACAGTGCCAATCCATTCTCAGAGCACATTCTCCTGCGTGCCAAAGAAAGCACAAGTTTGCAGAAAAGCAGCACAGAAATGCATGACTAGACCTTCAACAGAAAAACAGACAGCTAAGTTAAAGGTGCTGTCCTAGCTTCAGCTGGGATAAAGTTAATTTTCTTCCTAGTGGCTGTTGTGTTTTGGATTTAGTATGAGGTTAATGCTGGTGACATACTCATTTAGTTGTTGCTAAGTAATGTTTATATTTCGTCAGGGACTTTTTCAGCTTCCCATAGAAGTTTAAAGGGAGCACGGACAGGACAAGGCGGCCAAAGGAATATTCCATACCATACATGTCGTGCTCAGCGTACATATAAATGGGGGTTGGACAGGGCGCAGGAATCCACGACCGCTGCTTGGGATGGGACAGGCAATTGATCACTGGGGTGGTGAGGGCAATTGTATTGCATCACTGATTTTGCTATTGTATATTATTTTGTATATTTTGTATTTTATTTTTTGTATATTTTTGTAATTATTGTAATTACATTATTTGTAATTAATTACATTATACATATACATATGTAATTAATTACATTATACATATACAATAATTACATTATTTGTAATTAATTTTTGTATATTATGTTGCTGTTGTATATTATTTTACCATTATTATTATTTTCTCTTCCATTACTGTTCTGTAAACTGTCTTTACCTCAACCCATGAGGTTATTGAGTTATTTTCTCCCTACCCTACTGGGTGCAGAGGGGAGTGAGTGAATGGCTGTGTGGTCCTAGTTGCCAGCTGGGGTTAGACCACAACAAGTGCCTGGCCTTTTAGTGCTAACATTATTGCAATGTAGCTTTGCATGCAAAATTTCAAGGTGTTTTAATCAATTTCTGTCAGCACTGCCTGACCCACCACACGGGACATCCACAATATCAGAATCTTAATTTCAATGGCAGTTCTCTACCCTTTGAGCAAATGGAGTAAGGAGTAGCAGAAGAATGGTGCCATCTTCTACCTGGACCTGTCACTGAAGCAAAATGGAAACACATGCTTTGATAATAGGTTTCAAAGAGGCAGATATGAGAGCAAATGATAAAAATGTTCAAACATTTAGAGTTGGGAAAATCACATTTAGTTCTACAAGGAGTCACGTTATTGATTACAGAGCTTCCTGTCGTTTCTTCCACACCTTACTTTCATTCTCAGTCTGCTCCTACCACCTCTTCTCCCCATAGCTGCTGTCCCCTCTAACTCAGATTTAATTTTACATCTTCACTCCTTGCCTCAGCTCCTGCCCACGTTGCTATTGTTCTACATCATCAGGCCTGGAAAGCGATGCCCTTGATGCATTAAAAACAGCCATCCTTCTTAGTATTTTAATACCAGTTAAGAACTCTGAAAAAGAGGGACAAAACTTCCTCCCAGTACACCTTCCTCCAATACTTATGCATTTGGATATACATCAAAGACGGTAATGAAATAGAATTTCTTTGCATTCCAGGCAATCAAGTTTTTCCCCAAGTCTGATGTGTAAAATTGAATGCCACATGTCCACTGCCAAGTCCACCACTAAACCATGTCCCTAGCCACCACATCTACAAATCTTCTAAAATACCTTCAGGGATGGTGATTCTACCACTTTCCTGGGCAGCCTGTTCTAATGCTTGACAACCCTTCTGGTGAAGAATTTTTTCCTAATACCCAATCTAAACCTCCCCTGGCACAACTTGAGCCCATTTCCCTCTTTTCCTATTGTTTGTTACATCAAAGAGAACAACACCAGCCTTGCTACAATGTCCTACATCATAATGAATTTCTTTTTTAAAAACCCTTAAGACCTGGAACTGAGTAACATGTGTTAAGGGACAAATTCCTGAAGCACCTGGAGAAATTTAAGTGAATCCAAGCAACACAGAAAGGCTCCAATAAACATCAAATTCTGAGGAGAAAGAACAGGCACTATTCTCATTTGTAGGTGGCACTAACAACCTAAGCACAAAACAAGTGCTGAAGCTAGAGTTTTTACTGGGAGAAATCACTCCAAACGACTAATCCATTTCTTTATCAAAAGTTTTCTTCTCATATGCATTATCTGATGAAATGCAACAACACCACCATAAGAAGATAATCTGCTATGGGCACACAACAACTAACTAATCTTTGTAAAGTCTCGACTATAGTATTCATAAATTGTTCTCTGGCTGCTGAAGTGCCTTTGGCAGTAAGAAATATATACGTTCTTCACATAATCTTAATGGATTATATGCAACATCCAGACACAGTTAAGAGTTCACATCAACCTCCCACTAAATCCAAAAATCACTCAAGAGAAATGGAAAAAACCCTGTAATTAGCCAGTGAGTGGAAATCAAGAACTATTTCAGGCAAAAAGAACACAGGTACTTGGGAGAATACAAAACACACCATATTTAAGGAAAAAAAACAACAACAAACCTGTACAAAACAATTAAATGCTTGCTACTTACTGGCAGGAACAGGAGAACCCAAGATAGGTCCAACATTGCTTGGAGGAGGCAGAGCTGATGGAAATCTCATTTGTGCTTCTCCACCATACCTAAAGTTTACATGCAAAGAAAAAAATTCCTCAGACTCCAGAATTCGCCTTTGAGAATTAACAGCAATTTTGGGGTTCTTTTAAAATGGGGAATAAAAAACCAGCATAACTTTTCAGAATTATCTTTGACTTTTGGACGAAGAAAACTAAATGAATACAATTTATATGAAAAGCATTAACATATGCTATCACAAAGATAAGTTAGATGAACCACTAAGTATTTTTTTGTGGATGTTTTAAGTTCTGTTGTGATATCATATTACCAGGCTTTAGAGAGAAATTTACCAATTCTCAAAATCAGGCTTTTTAAGGTTTCAGTATCTTTTTAAGGTTTGCCTTTACAGGAAAGTGGAAGGAAGGACACAGTTGAGATGACCTGTTCTTATCCTTCTGTCATACACAAGCAATTTATATCCATCTCTCTCCTAGAGTGCTACGTGAGCACTTTGTTATGTCTTCCCTTGCTTAACACCCATCTCTCCAGACTTATCCACATTTTCTCTCAGATCTTGTCATGTAATTGAGCTTACAAATAGCAACCTATTTACAGCCTACAGAGAGCAGCTGACTTGATCTAACACCTGCGCAAGTTTTAGAAAAGAACAAGCAAGCTTTAGGGAACACAACACTTGAACGATAGCACAAACATACAGTGAATGCTGCACGTTTTATCATCACTTTTAACAGCTGTATCTTACCAAATGCCTCCAGGGTACACACCCTGTGAGGACAGCCAAAAGACCCATAATATACCAATTTGTGTAAGGCAGCTAATTGAAATATACAAAGCTTGCCAAAACCCTATTTCTCCTTCAGTCTACATGCCTTGTAAGGACAGCCAAGAGTCCCATGACACACCAACTTGTATAAGGCAGCTAATTAAAATATACATATCTGCACCACACCAAGGATATACATTATTTAAGATATGTAGATGACAAATTAATCCTCCAGAGTGGAAGCCCATACTTCCTCACTCAATTTAGAGTGGAAAAAAACCAAACCAAACAACAACAAATAAAAAATGAATAAAGTAAAAAAATCAACATCATTGACCACGAGCCATCAGGCGCTGAAAAGGATAAGTCCACTTGAACATAAATTTCCTTGGAGCAACGGTGAACAGCATAACAAATGACAATATTAAGAAAAAAATAGCCAAACAAACAAAACTCAAAAAAACCAAACACACCTCCAAAAATTTTTTTTAAAAAACATCTGTCCTTTCTTCCAGCTGCCTGAGTTGGCCTCATTAAAGACAATACCACACACTGCACTTCAATGAACTGGGGTACTGTGAATTATAGACAAGTGCATTTCAAGCAGATTAAACTGCATTTTCAATACCCAACTCTACATGTGGATTACAAGCATCCAAGAGGGGAAATAACCAGAAATCACCTTTACAGGAAGCTTCCTTTAATGGAGAGCCCTGAACTTTCGCAGAAGCATATTCTACCAGGTTTAATAGTCTATGCTCATTTTGAAACAATGCTCGCTCCAGCAGCAGGGTTAAGAGCCTGCACAATTATTCAGTGGCTGTAGTGATCCTACATAATATTCGGAACAAACTCCAGAATTGAAACTTACCTGAAGAATGCTCGAGTCGCCCAGGCCGATACTTCTCTATCACATGCAGCATTAGAACAGGCCAAGATAAGGCAAGTGGCACAGGCTTGATCCTCCTAGACCATATTATACTGTTAGTGTGGCAGCTTATATCAAGGTGATAAGAAATGTATAAAGTTATATTGCTCAATAATTTAACAGTAAATATTTTTGCACCACTTTATTTAGAAGGCAAAGAAACTAGCTCTTCCCAATTATAGACAGGAAGTGAATCATAGGGAGGCATCCCATTACAGCAGGTAAGTTTTTCCTATACAGTTTTTGCAAGCTCAATACAATTATGGGTAAGAAACAATCTCCCTGTCTGTCATCTAATTATGACTAAGAATCATGCATTTTCTACAGAAATGTAAATTAAGATTGTGTTTCAAGAAAAAAGATCCATACAAATAACTGTTTGTATATATTAACGACATGGTAAAATATCACTTAGTATGTCCTATCAAAGCACAAGTGCATACATTACAGTGAACATTCACTACAGATACTAATCAGTGCTAGTTAAAATTGTAATCCATGATAGTCTTCTTCCTGCTTGTTTGTTATTAACCTTAAACAAAAACACAGACCAATTACACACATTCCTACTAGCCTTCAAAATGTGAAAACCTCTTGTACTGGTCAGAATTTAGCATTTTTAGAAATTCTTTTCCCCCTGCTAAGAACTGCACTGTACTTCTCTGTACAAGAATCTAAGAACTTCAGAGAAAGTGAATTACACTTCAGTTTTGAAGTATCATAAAATGAGAAGCTATTTCTCATTATACAATATTGGTTTATGTAAACAATACAGGACAAAAAGCTAATACTTTAATCAATAAATGAAAAGTTAACTAGAACTTTATAACAACAACAAAAAGGTGATAAAGCAAGTGATTAGATTTACTTAATTATAATAAATCTTTCATTTTTCAGAACAGGTCAAAAGCTCTTACCTGATGCAACTTGAAAAACCTCTCAATCTCTTCTCCATCTCCACCTATATTGCTAACAAGCAGATGCCGCAGCTGATCAACAGGTCTGAGTTTATGAAACATAAAGCTCCCCTAGAAGTAACCCAAAATAAGTTAGAATAAAGATGTCTTTACTATAGCCATCCCAACACACCCTCCCCACAATGCTTATCTTTACCATTCTGAATTTTCCTTTGTTGCATTATTGGATCAAATTATAATGTAAATGGTGCCAAAAGCTCAGTCCTCATTCACATGTAGAAAATTCTCTACTGAGTTTAGGAAAGGCATAAAAAATACTGGAATGGCTATAAACTCTCCATATACTGAGTTAATTTTGCTGTTCTTAGCCTAACATGAAGCATAGAATACAAATGTATAGCAAGTACATACAGAAAAGCAAGGCTTTCTCAAAGCTTCAAAACTGCCTAGAAAAAAAAGCATGAAGAATTCAAGATCAAGGCCATAGGAAGACTCTACCCAATCACCCTGCCTGCATCCATACTAAATACTGTATCTATTAAAGATACAATTAGTATCTTTAATAAAACAGTTGCAATTAAACAAAAACAGATTGAGTTTAGAGGTTGCAACACATAAATGGTTCAACTTTTTTTAAAATTGCCTATTGGCTAAGATATCAAGTGCCCTAAAATATTGCTAAATATAATCAAAAAAGACAAGTAGGGAAGTTAATTTCTTTTTTCCTTTTGTGGATTTTGTTTTTTAAAAGCCTTTAAAAAAAAAAAAAACAAAAGCCTTTGGGACTTCTATGATAAACTATATATTCAAATTTCAATGGCCAAGAATATTTATTCAAACTGTATTTTCTGGACAGCCAGTGTCTGTTTCAATTTCATATAATTTCACATATCATATCTTTTCATAT
>VXAK01003702.1:0-44686 GCA_013399435.1 Arenaria interpres | reverse complement strand
ATATGGACGTAATAAATGCCTCAGTTTTCTCAGCCAGTCCAAAACAGACTTTACATCATGGATTTTATCTTCATTCTGGTTATAAATTACATATGTAATATTGGGAGTATTAGGTAAGTAAACTAACAGAGCAGCATAGTTCTGGTTCAGGCTCCCAGGCAGAGGCAAGAAACCTAAACTATTTTTCAGATGTGACAATGGCAGAAGACTGAACCTGATTATCCTTAAAGCCTTCTTCAGCCCTATGACCTGTTTTGTTTGGGTTTTTTTTTCTTGGCTCTGGTGCAAGCTGGTGGTATACTGTAAATAAACAGTTCTTCCTCTGTGCCATGGAAGCATGTCTTGCCTTTCAGATGATTATTGTTGAAACATACCTCAGGGTTTGATGAGCGAGGAGAATAACAGTGTGGGCAGGGAAGTTCAGAACATAGCCTGAAACTTATTACAGACAATTACTGGTTTTTTTTTAAATATAGCAAGACTCCTTGAGAGAGCCTCAGATGAGACAAAGACTACTAGTAGAACATTTTTAGGAAATAATTCATTTCCAGGAAGAAGAGCACCTCTTTCCTAGGATGGGATCCTGAATGATGACTTCAAAGGGGAAGAAAAAAACCCCAAAACCTCATCCACTGGCAAGGGCACTCTGTTAAGATATGAGACAGAATTTATGAAGAAAGCCTGTGCCAATTACCAGATTCCGGTAGAGGCAAAACAAGGTTAGAGTTCAAGGAAGGTATGTAGGCAACTAGAAGTAGGAATGATCTGGGGAGTATAGTTCAGCTGATATATATTCTTTCAGGCAGTAACAAAGGCTGCATGATAGAGGTCAGAGAGGTTCTGTCCAATAATGACAAAACCTTAAGTGGTTTCAGTCACATCAATTGCCTGTGTGTACAGCAAGGAAGAGCTTGAATAAGGCTCTATTTAGAGCTCAAGGAGTTTTAATATGTTTGAAGGATGGTGTGATGCATGCTTTTATGTAAGAGGCTGAAATAAGAGGCTGAAACTGTGTCGAGAGAGCAATATTCTTCACAGCACATTTTAAAATGCAAGGTGCATTAGAAGGCCAGAGTGGTCTCTCCTTTTCCTAAGAGGTCGGGGAAAGTGAAGTGTGTGTTAATGCAAGTTTTCCATGGATAATTCCCCTGCTATATTTCTGTGGAAGAAAAATGTTGGATAGGTAGTCTAGGGAGAAGCAGTTTGCATTAGTTTGCTTCTCATTTGATTCTGCTCATAGCAGGAAGAAGTAGGTGGATCCATCGACGCTGAGTATACTATAAATGTGACATGGGGATACATATATTCTATTTTAATAGTAAATCTTGCCTTTGGCCCAGTGGCCCAGTAACATATACCTTAGTAGTTTCATCTTTACATATTGGAGAATTTTAAAACTTGTCCATGCAATTTGCTGTACATACATCTTGAAAGTGTTGGTATGCTCCATTTTCTTTCCTCAGATATTCTGTCTCTTATATTTGGGGTAATATTGGTCATTTTATGTGCTCAATAATACCTGGCACAGCTTTTGGATGGTGTTAAATAGTTTAAAGTAATAACAGTCTGTAATAATTGCCCATGGCTACAGCTATGAAGTGATTGCTAGGTAGATGGGCTAGTCATAATTATTGGGGGTTTAGTTCATGTGGATAGCAGCAAAGTTCAGTGGTCTAAAACAAACAATCAAACAAAACATCTTTCCTAGGAATCAACATCCAAAATATTTCTTGTTAAAATGTATGACTTGGCATGAGGTCTTAGAAAACCTTTACAATGTATATGTTGTCTGTACCTACCTGAAGAATTTTGTAAACATGTAAGTTAAATTAGTCAAGAGTATGTCAAAAGCCTGTGCTGAAATGTGATTGAATTAATGTTCTGTTTTCTAGAGATATGAGTTTCAATTCTGGAAACTCTTACTAGTGGACACAGATTTTACATTCTTTTTTGTTTACTTTATCAAAATATGGCGTTAATAACTTCATACTCTCTTCTTTTTCTTTTTTGACTTCCACACATCTTCACTCTGCATCTCCTAGATTGGGACAGCTTCCACTTCCTTTTCTCTCGCTTTGTCCTCTTCCCTTCTCCCCATAGTTTGGCTGCATGACAGATTATTTTTTTATTCCTGCTACGATGTGTGGCAGCTGAATAAAACAGAGATGTCAGGGAGGGGAACAGGGCAGGTAGCCCTGATGGCAGCTCTGACGTAGCTACATATTGCCAACATCTCCAGATATACAGGACAGTTTTGGTTACATGACAATACAATTCGTGTTTTGAAAACCAGGTAATTCAGACTTGGAGGGACTTTTGGGTCCCATAGCTAAGCCTGTGAGGTTAAAAGCTCCCTGGCTCACACCCACAAGGGAGCTCAGGGAGGCAGTGTCAGATGGAAGAGCCCAGTAATACCCTGCCCTGGCTGCTCCCAGGCCCACCGCAGGAGCCACCAGCCCATCACAGGCCCAGCTCAACACCCCCAGAGGAGCACAGGGGACCTAAAGCAGGCAGAAACCCAAACTAAGGGCTCAGAGGAGGGGTCACGCTGGCCAGGCTCCTTCCAGAGCTCTCCCAGGCATGCTGCAGCCCCATGGCCCAGACCTGATGCCTATCATGAAAAGTCAAGGCTGGAGCACCTTTCAAACTGAGGTGAGTTTCTGCCTAGAGGCATGGAATACGCAAGGGGAAGGGCATTTCAGGATTGCGAGGGGACTCATTATGGGCTACTGAGGGAAGAAACCAAAGGTGATTTGGGGAGTCCAGAAAGGACTGGTTATTTGTAAACAGTTTGTTGGTCAATACCCTTTCTGCCCATGCCATGTGCCCACAGTCTCTCCTATCTTCTTGTTATATTAATTTCTAACTCTTTCCTGGGTGCAGGGCTGTCTTCTGTCTGAGAGTGTGAATATGGGGGTCTCAGTGCCAGCAGATGGAGTCAGACCATGGGCTGGAGGGCCCCTGTGTCTATGGTGCCAGCACCTGGAATGAGTACTGGAGTGTGATCATAGAATCATGGAATGGTTATAGTTGGAAGGGACCTTAAAGATCATCGAGTTCCACCCCTCCTACCATGGGCAGGGACACCTCCCACTAGACCAGGTTGCTCAAAGCCCCATTCAGCCTGGTCTTGAACACTTCCAGGGATGGGGCATCTTCAACTTCTCTGGGAAACCTGTTCCAGTGCCTCACCACCCTCACAGTAAAGAATTTCTTCCTAATGTCTGATCTAAATCTCACCTCTTTCAGTTTAAAACTGTTACCCCCCATCCTAACACCACATTCCCTGATATAGAGTCTCTCCCCATCTCTCCTGTAGGCCCCCTTTTAGGTACTGGAAGGCTGCTATAAGGTCTTCCCAGAGCCTTCTCTTCTCCAGGCTGAACAACCCCAACTCTCTCAGCCTGTCTTCATAGGAGAGGTGCTCCAGCCCTCTGATTACTAGTGAAGATCCATCTGGACTGGCTGGCAAGTGGGTGAGGTGGCACAGGAGCCAGGTGTGTGTGCATGTCTGTAAGGACAAGGTCATGGGAAGACCTGTCTACTGGGGGGACCGGGGGAGTCCCAGTCAGCTGCTGGAGAGACTGCAATGACTGGGAGTCCCTATGGGAAAGATGGGTGGTGTTTCTCTGCAAGGATGAGACCACAGGGTGGAGGGGAGCTGGCTACTGGGGCCTGGGGGAGTTCCAGACAGCTCAGCGTATGTGTATGTGTGTGTGTGTGAGAGAGATGGCCTGTACCAACACCTGGAGTAGGGCTGTGACCCTGGGGGTTCCCACATCCGGTGCCAGCGACTGGGGAGACTGGGATCCAGGGGCAGCGGCTGGGCAGAGTGAGCTGCTGGAGGGGTCCGCCTATGTCCTCACTGGTGGACATCTGTGCTGCTCTGCGGGAGAGGGGAGCAGGATGAGGCCGTTTGTGCTGTGTGTATGTGGTGCTCTGTGTGCCTGTGCCCACCTGTGTGGCTGGCTGTGCGTACAAGTGGTCTGCGTGTATACGTGGCCACGGGGAATGTTTGCTTATCCTGGCTGCAGGCTGGGCCTGAGGGCATGCAGCTGCGGCAGCCTGGCCAGTCCCGGGCTGCCAAACCTGGCACGGTTTTCCCCTGACAAAGCCTGCTCCACTTGGTTAATTGCCCCGACTATCACACACGAGGCTTCTGTGCGCCGCACAAACCATCCCTGTACTCTGTCGGAGAGGGGAAAAAATGCCTGCAGGTGTAACACGAAATGGAGACAGAGGATTCATTAGTGCACAGGGACACTTCACCCAGAAGTAACTCTGGAAATACATTGCCAAGAAACCCCGAGACACTTTCCAAAGCAATCCATTCAGTCTCTCCCCAAGGTGGTGCAGCTGCTGGACACTGTCAGTGGTCAATGAACTCAACCTCATAGGAACAGCCAGAAATACCATTTAATACTAGTCTCCTGCTTTTGTAGATAACCACATCCAATAGCTCCCTCTAAAATTGATCAAACTCCCAAATCACATTTGAAATGTTTGCTTATGAGTAAGCCTATAACTCATGCTCACAGATCTATCAACCAAGCTGGAAGTGGCGTGGCCAGTGCTAGCCTCAAGCAGTTAAAGGGTTGAGGAGAGAAACCAATTGCAAAGTACAACATGAAACTAAGTACTAAATGTGTCACCAAAGAGCTGTTCCAGCCCCAGCTGCATTTTTGTAGGTGTTAATAGAGCTTGTTTGTATTTGTTTCTTTTGTTTCTGTGGGGTTTTTGTTAGGTTGCTAGCAGACAGCAATTTATATTAGTGGTGGGGTATTCTGAGAAGAGAAAAAGGCAAGTAAACCATACAGGGTTGATGTGGGCTGTGTGTCTTTTGTTTTTTAATGGGGCTGGAATACTTAACAGCTACTGGACAAATAATTTCAGAACTCATGCCTTGAAAGAAACCCTCTGCACTAGTCTGATGGGTGTTGGAGGTAGATGGAGTAAGCTGTATGACATGTAAACATTAAGCTATTTGGACTTGAAGAGAAGTAACTACATGACACATTACTTTTATAAGCAGTTTTCCTCAACTACATGGAAAAACCTAGAAGCATTGTGACATTTCTATTACTCTGAAATAAAAGTATGTTCTCAAAGGATTTTCCTGTCGATTTTCTGAAGTCCTAACATCCATTTTTACAAAAGTAGTTTTTTGAACAGTGGAAAACCTTGATGGCTTGCTTTCAGTCTCTTTGATTACAGTTTAATCTTTCACTGGGTTTTTACAGCTGCATATAGAAGAGTAGACTGTAAATGGTGCAAGCCTTGTTAATACCTGATTGAAAAAAGATGTGTGAAATACTGACCTGATTTGGGAGTGTGTTTTTGACCCACAGGTTGCTCAAAAAAAATGTAGTAATGTAAATACACCACTGTAATTTATTCTGGCCATAACAATCTGTGGATTCTCTTGTTGAAAAATAACCTGCTCAAGTTGTGTAACTGGCACCTTCATCCATGCACACAGTTACCATGTTCAGACGATGGAGTAGTTATCATCATGGGGCACGGTTAGCCTCTGTGCAGTACACAAAAGTGAAATACCTTTATAAATAATTACACTGTCATCACCTCTATCCTAGAAACTCTCCTTCATGACTGATATGTTTAATTCTGCTGTATTGCAATTGCATATACAGGTCAAGCCTGTCAGAACTCTTAAATGATTTTCCAAGGTATCGAATGGAAGCTCTTGGATTCATGAATTCCTGCATTCATAACAAGTCTTGTGACCTGTGGTATTTTTCTTTGAGTCTTATCTGTTGAGTTTTTAATCAGCTCTGGATTTTTGTGTCATTTAAACACAACTCGAGCCATCTCCAAGTAGATAAATTTTGAAAGACTCGATTCCCGCAGAAGGTGTCTGGGAAGATGGCATATGGCAGTTTAAGTTGTTTCCAGAGAAATGGCGCGGGATTTAGAATTTAAAGGAACCCAGCTAATTGAGTTCATTATCCCACATTATATAGCCAGTTAATACTGAATGTCACGCTTCACACAGGCCAGTAGATGAAATCTAATCCATTCATATTAAGGAGAAATAGGGGGTTTTATGGTAAGTGGATTTTTAGTCCATTTTTTTCTGTACTGCTGTTTCCCATTTCTTCAATGATTTCTTTTATCCTTGTTTTGTTTCTGCCATTTGTCCTGTTTTTTTTTCCTTTGGTTTTGGGTTGGTTGTGGGTTTGTTTGTTTTGTTGGGTTTTTTTCGTGATGCTGTTTAATGGAAGAGAAATTGTGTTACTAAGTGACTGGACTCCTACAATACTTCAAAATATCTGAATTTTGGTGGGTTTTGTTCAGGAAGTAAGAGTTACTGAGGGACAAAATCCAGAATATTTGAGGAACCAATTTCAGTTCAAGATTGGAAGTAATGAAAAAAATGTAGTATCTGTATAGATCTTTTGCTTGAATCTGGTCACAAACATAGAACATAAGTTTATGAACAATATTTGCCTATTTTTTGAGATGGTCTAAGAGATCAAAACAAGAGACAGAAAATATAGAATGTTATCTCACATCCTGCTTAAATTTCAGTATCTTTAGGAAAGAGAAAAAAGAAATAGGTAGTTCATACCTCAAGCAAAATATGCCATTTATGGTATAATGTACCTTAAATTGCTGAAACAGTATACTCTATTTTTATAAAACATTTATAATAATATTTAAAACATCCATAATGATTTTCAGAATTTTGTGATACACTGCAAAGAATATAAGAATATCTCCAGAAGTGGCCAAAGGCCTGACATATGCCTGTTGAAGCATATAACAAGATAATCATGTATGAATTTTCTCACATACACTCTCTCACCCTTTGATTATTTGAAGATAGATATGGATTTGACCAAATTAATGACTGGTTATGGAATTTTCTTCTATGAATTTGCCTACTCACTTTTCAAGCCCATGTAAAATATTACTATCCAAAACTTGACCATATGCTGTGTGGAAAACCACCTCCTTTTGCTTATTTTGCATCTGCCTTCTGTTAGTTTTATTTGGTGCCCTCCCTAGCTCTTGTGCTGGAACACATGGTGAACCATCAATCCTTGTTCGCTCTCTCCACGCATACAGGTTTTATTGAACTCTATCATATACCTTATTCAGTTGTTTCTTTTTTTCCAGACTGAAGGGTCCAGACCTAGGAATCTTCACTGAAGAGTCTTCAAATAATTATTTCTTATGCAGAAGTAATTCTACAGTTTTTGACCATGTTTTTTGCCTTTCTCTTAACCTTTTGCAGTTCTTCTATGTCCTTTCAGTCTGACCTACATACAATACATCATGGACTGCATGGACTAATGCTTGTGTCTTTTGAAAAACACATCCAGGGTTTATTTAAAGATTACAGCTCCTAGATAAATACATCACATATCTTGCCACTTGTTCCAAGTCTCTTAACATTTGTGCCTGAGGTGAAACCAGGCCAACATGAACATCAATTTGCAAGTATTAGATCTTGGTAGACCTTTGATTGTTGATTTAGAGAGAACATGATTTGCCTGATGACCAATTCTCTTCAGCCAGGAGCTGCCCAGAGACCCTCTCCAGGAACAGAGATGTTTGTTCTGTGGACTGGTTACTCATAGACTATGGTAAAGTTCCCCTTGAAATTATGCCCCAAAATGTTTTAATCAGTTCTTTATAACTTGAAGAGAAAAGATGACAGATGGTGTTTTCCTTGCCTCACATGGAGGAGTTGTTTGTGCTGGCATAGAGTAAATGGTATTTCATTACTTCTCAATGATTTTGTGTGGTTTTGAATAAGCACAGAAAGGAAAAAGCCCTTGGTGAGTTTCACTGCTCCATTAAAATCTTCTTGCTCAGTCATACTGCAACCATTTCAGTAAATTCCTAGGGAGTTTTTGGTCTAGCTTTTTTTCCCTTCTCCCCAAGACATTGAAGGCAGGATACACAGTAACAAGATGCCAGATGTCAAATATGACGTCCTGGTTTAACCCTAATTATTCACATAGATTTTATCTGAAGATGAAATAATGCTGTTGTGACAGGAGCTCCTACCGTGGTCATTGAGAGTTGTGTGATCCATCATCTTGGACAATATTGACACCAGTTTGAGTAATACTAAGCTAGTGCATCCTTAATAACTGTAGACTAGGTCTTCTTCATTGAAGTTGTTAATGATTCTCTCAGCTTCTTTATGATATGTCACTTTGTCTGTTTTGAGGGCTTCTGATGCCAGTACAGCTTGGAGCTTTTAGTCTTGAGAGCATAAAAGGTTGAAGGACAGACTTGCGGTGAAGTTCCTTTCATTCCTTCATTTTGTCAGCCCTCATTTAGAGATGAAGGAATTGCAGAAATTAACCCCAGATCTCCTGGGTATCTTGATCATTCACACAAATGTACCCTGCAGTGCCTCAGTGGAGAACGTAGTACTGGTGAAATAGGCCAAGAGTCCTTTGAAGAGGAGGCTGTGCTGGAACTGATTTGTGGTTGGGTTTCTATATCTAGAAATGATAATAAAAGCCAATGGAAAATTGTGGGAGGCTGAAAGCTGGAGAGGAAAGAAGGTATGAAATCACTGAGAAGATAGTGCTTAATTCAGAAAAGAAACTCCTTCCAGTGTATTTTAATACACTGCAGTTAGTGCAGAGTATGAACTTTCATTCTTAAACTTGCCAATAGATTAGTATGTTCCTGCAAGGTATTTCTGTTTTAACACCAGCACTGCATTTTGGACCTTATAAATTTTACATATCAATCACTCTAAAACCGCATTCTTCCCTGATCAGTGACTACTTATCCTTTTGAACATTTAGTTATTACTTCATGCACAGCTTGTCTGTAATTCATTGGTGGTGTTTTCATGAGATTCTGATTATCTAGGACATCCATTCCTGGCCTCTAACTTAATTCTAAAAGACTTTGCACTTTTTACCAAAAAATTACACTTCTGTCAGAGGTGCGCATGTTCTGACATATCACCCTTCTCATCATGTGGAGGATAAAGAAATAAACAATTTAGCCCTTGTCAGTATTGGGATTTACAAATAGTGGTTATTGCACTTGCACAAATCACAGTATCTGCATACCCAGAGTATCCATGAATACACTTTAACTACAATAAAGAATTTCTTGTGATTTCCATGAATGCAATGTTCACAAAGCATTTACATAAGTTGTTAATGCTTTGGATCAGTCTATAATATGACATGAAGATTCACTCATCTTGAAGGTGCACTTGCTTCAAGTTTCTGCAGGAAAACAGTAGGAGGTTCCCAGATGATCAAAGGGCTGGAGAACCTGCTCTGTGAGGAAGGACTGACGGAGTTTGATCTTTTCACCCTGGAGAAGAGAAGCCTTAGGGGGAACCTTATCAAATTTTTTCCCATATTTAAAGGGTGGCTACATAGACGACAGAGGCTCTCTCTTCACAAGGACCCACAGGGGGAGGACAAGGGGCGATGGGCGCAAGTTACACCAGGAGAGGTTTCATCTTGATAAAAGAAATAAATTTTTCACAGTGAGACCAGTCATTCACAGGAACAACCTCCCCAGGGAAGTGGTGGAATCCACAAAACTGGAGGTTTTCAAAACGCAGCTGGACAGGGTACTATATAATCTCATGTAGGCTCCCTTTTCCATGAAAGTCCGGACCAAATGATCTCTTGAGTTCCTTTCCAACCTGGGAAGTTATATAAGTCTATGACTAATGCATGGATGCTGTAAAAGCACCATCATATTGTGTCAGTAATGCAGTCAGAGGTATACAGAGTCAGCATACTCAGTGCCTTACTTTCAACTGGAAGTGATGAAGGGTTCACTGCCTCACAGTGCTTCAGAACTGCTGAGTTCACACACAGAATTTTTGTTCAGTTTCTTCCGACAGTAGTCAATTAATTTCCAAAAATAGCCCTGTGAAAACTACAAATAAGAATTTGTGGTATTCTTTTGTCAGGGATTAACATTAAACTTAAAACTTCCAGTGTTTCAAGAATGTAGTTACAATATACGGGACAGTAGAAATTAGAGATAAACTAAGTAATCTACTTATGTTTCATGAAAAGGTAATGTTACTGCAATACACATTCAGTCCAGCTCATTGCCTTTCATAAAGAGCAGGTCAGTAGTTCAGTGCTGTTAGGCTCCTGAACTTTCCCTTGCTCTTTAGTTGTTTTACTTTCTCTAGAAATATTTCACATCACATATGTTTTCAGAAATTCTCTGGTCTAGGAAGCGCTGTGAGAGACCTAAGATGACTTTGCAAGATGTCAGAGGAGTTAGTTATAAGGTAGTTTATAGTTCATATTCTCAGATCTTGAGCTGTCTCATCTTGAAACGTAAATTCTTTAGGGAAGGAATTAACCTGCTTGTATAACTATACATCTTTGTAAACATCTAGTGCACCAGCACCAAAGCTACAGAAATTCTGGTAAATTTTTCAGAGTCTGGCTTTAATAGGCTGGATCACGAATTAAACAGATCGCATGGGAAATGCATATTCAGATCCATTTAGGGATGGTAAACACTTACTCTTCAAACAGTTCTCTACCTCTCCCTCTCTCTTCTTCTCCCCACTTCACCTATTTTTTAGGCCAGAGCCTTTTCCAGATAATAAGCAATTTACTTGCCTATCATTTGTTTCACATGCTAAGATCGGGAAATATTTTACGTAATCTGCTTTCCCAGAAGTGTGGTAAGGGCCATTAGAAATCTTACTCTTCTATCTCTACCTCGTATTCATTTGTGTTTGAATTGTTTTGAGAGGTTTTTTCCATTTTATTGTGAATCTGGCAAACAGCAGTAGTTAAGTTGCTGTATACTTAATAGTGTTTCTCCCTAGCCAAAGCATTTGCTCTTTCATAGATTGAACTCCTCGAATGTGAAGAGGCCCTCATTATAGGTTTAGAAAGCACTGAGTTCATCTTGATGCTACCTAATGGGTTTAAAATGCATTAACAGTCATTGGGTAGCTTTCTCATCTCTTCAGTTTCAACTGTTGATGATCCGAGTCCTTTTATATACTGAGTTCACCTAACTGGTTTAACTGGAAATAACATGACTGTTTTGGTCTCCCTGTATGAGATACTATCAGTGAAGGCTGGTCTTTTGGACCGTTAAAACGCTGCCCAGGGAAGGAGAAGTCACAAAATTCTAGTTCCTTTTTTTGGTGACACTTTTTTAAGAAGGATAGTGAGCTTTGGTATTTTGTATAAATTTGTGTGTGCTTGTGTGTGTAAGTCTTCATACCCCCAGAACAGCATACTATTTTTGCCTCTTTCAAACTCTTCAAATATGGCTCCCTTGTTACCAAATGCTTAAGTTTTGCTCCCATCCTCACATTTAAAGGTAATACAAAGACTTTGTTGGTTTGGATTTCTGTGTAAAGTAGTTTGACCTGAACACATACAGGCTTGAACTTTGCATAGTGAGCTGTGTAGCCCTTAGTAAAAAGTCGTTGAACTTCTTTGGGTTCCCATAGCTGCTCAAAAGAAGAGTTGCAAACCCCACAAACATACAATTCCTCATCTGACAAAAAAACCTTGCTGCATTGAAAAAAATAAATAAGTCTGCTAATCACTAGTCGTTGTGTAATTATCATTCTCAATGGGAAGATCTGCAGGGAAGTTCAGGGAGAAAGGCAAGGATGTGGCACTTCTAATATACTTTTTACTTGTTGAATGCTTAATCTTCAACATCCAAGTTAACTACTGTGTTCAAATAGCGTTATCGTTACAACGGTTTGCCTAGCTAATTGGTTAGTAATTTTTCTAATTACTTCCATTAGGTCATGCTTTCCTACCATAATGGAAGGATTCATTTGCAGGAGGGTATAAGAAGTCACTGGAGAGCAGCAGATGGAGCTCACGTGTTGTGGCTACAGTATGCAAACCTGGCGTTCAAAGGCTCCTTGGTGCCCACGG
This sequence comes from Arenaria interpres, assembly GCA_013399435.1. Taxonomy (NCBI): domain Eukaryota; kingdom Metazoa; phylum Chordata; class Aves; order Charadriiformes; family Scolopacidae; genus Arenaria; species Arenaria interpres. Next base: position 32,786 of record VXAK01003702.1, on the reverse strand, counting down.
TATGTCTCCACGGCAGTCAGGTGCGACTGCAGCATATATGCCTGTGCCAAAAGTGGCAGCAATCTAGATTTGTTGATAGCAGTAAGAGAGAAGAATTAGCAGTCATAGGTTTGGGTGCGTGAGGCTTGCATAAAGCACGGGTAGCTAGCCCGTGCGGGAGCCCTCGGTACTGACACTGCTGCTGGTACCAGCTTTAAGCGGATTAAAGCTGGCAAAGCTTTTCCCAGTCTCCGTGCTCCCACACTTCTGATTAGGCTGTGGGCCTATGCAATGCATTGTGTGTGTGTGCATACAAACACATGCATGACCCCAGAGTCACTTCCAGGAACTCCTCTGCCCGGTTGACTTTCAGAGGTGCTAGCGTGGTAATGTTGTGGTAACTCTGGAAATGAAAATGTTGGTAGGATTTCTGGGCATTTTGGTTCCTGTTCTTTTATACTGTGTCTTTAGATGGTTATTTTTCTAATCCTACTACTTTCAGAATTTCTTGCAGATCTTTATGCAAACTTTTAAAAAAATGTAAATGTTCCGAGGCATATCTCTTAAATAAATTTTAAAAGGATCATTAAATCATTTACTTATTAACTGGTGTGAGGGGGAAAATACTGAAAGTAGAGAGAATGTCCGGAATTGGACTGATGCATAAAGGAGACATCAAAAGACTAAAACCATTCATGGGTTACAGATAAAGTCTGCTGTATGCGATGGGGTAACAGAACAAGGGACTCGATGGGGTAAAGGGGATAGGGACTAAAATTCCTGATTGGAGCAAAATGAGGCCACTGTTGCAGCAATAGGAGTAGAGCCCTGGGGGAGAAAGGCAGGTGTGCAGACAGCAAGGCTTCTCCTGCCAGGGCACTGATCTCCAAGGGAATTGTGCCCTGGGCGGCCTAGGCGCAAGCAACGCCAAGCGCACTGGAGTCCTGCAACTGGGTGATGGTGGGTATCTAATCCACCTAATGTCAGGGATCTAGGACTCTGGCACAAAGCGGCTGCCACACACTTCAGTGTGTCCCTTTCACTGAGCACACAGGGATCTAGAAGGAAGTTCCCCCATCTGCTCAGGATGCAGGCTGAGGTGATGATGGTAGCACCTTCTTCTGCCTTGTGTTCTGCGTGAATGGGATTGGTGTCCCATCACCAGGAGACTGACCAAACTTCCAGGGCCTGGGCATCTTCAGTGAGAGCATTTTCGGATGTTCAACTCCTTTGAAGCCAAAAACGCAAAAGTCAGGGAAAAAATGAAGCTGAATGAATGTTTGTTCTTTCTTTTTGATTAGGACATTTCACTGAGTGTGAAGACTGGAAGGAATGAATCTCTTTTTTTCTCTCTGCTCCACGGCAAAAGGGGGCTGTGATTACTTTGCACAGAGCTGAGTCTGGGAGCTCTGCCTGTACCAGCCGAGGAGGGATGGAGACTGCTCTTGAAAGGAAAACAGTGTAATTTGGTGATTAGACCATGCTGTGCAATAACTGAGACCGTGGTTCCTTTGATCCTCTTTAGAGAAGGATTTTGTTTCTGGAATGGGCTCTAGGTGTTGCTACCATCCTCTGCTTTGTCTTCCTGCAGGCCTTAGGCAGAGTTATTGACACCTTCTCATCCAAACTGTGCTTTCAGGGGAACTACAGGTGGGATGTGGCCAGTCCTCCAGGCCAGGAGATACCACATTTTGTCACTCTGCTTGGGCCAGGCTAGTAGTGCAGTAAATTAGTAGGTATGTCATCTATTTGTTTTGAAACAATTTATTGTGTCATGTGAAAAGGAATGGTAGTGTATAGAGAAACTTACCCTTGAGTGCCAGCTCAGGATGTTGTTATGTATGTCACCTTTAGCTTTTACAATCTAGCTGTTACTGTGGCCTTATTTTTAACGCAGCAAGATGAACATACCAGGAATTTGAGGCACAGCAAGATACAGACATTAAATTAACTACCATCAATAGCAGTTCATACATCTTACCCTCAGAATCGCATTCAGAAATGGCATTGAGGCAGATGAAAACTTCAGTACCAACTGCATAGTTTCTCCTCTGCCATTCTAGGTTTTCTAAATGAGATTATTATATAGTTAATGAATGAAAGAGTTTTTCTGGGATGCTGTATATGAACAACAGTTTGAGCTCCCCCACTGTAACTTGGCTTCCTTTTTTTGCTTTTCCTGCATTAGGTGTTTTTCTTCATTTCCCCCAGTAGAGACAGTAGAATGGGTGTGCCACACATATTTAGGTGCTTCTGCCAATGCTAGTAATGCTAGCAAGAATGGAAGTACACCACTAGAAGTCAAGGTTGTAGGTAACACCATCACTGTAAAGACACTATAACCATCTTTCCCGCTCCTGCATGTCTGCAGGTGATGTAATGGTAATGTGTTCAAATGGTTTCACATGTCTAACAGAGGTAGGAGCCACTTCCTCGGGACAAAGGCTAACTTTTATTTTTTCTTGGAGTCACCTCCAAAGAATTGCATTTGACTGAAGGCAATTCTAAATCAAGATTTATTTAACAGGGAAGTCAAGGTGGTGATTAAGAAGGCAATGTATAAGAACAACACAAGTGTTAGCTAAGAAGTCATCAGGTTATAATTTTTGAACAGATAATGGACATATCAGTCTTCTCTCTAGCCTACTTGCTGTGGAAAAGAATTGTCCAGTACCCTTTCTGAATCACAGAAACAATTTAACTAGAACTGAGATTCTCTAGGAGTGTGTTCTAGTGCGTAACCACTCACACATGGTGAAAAAATGATGTCGTCTTATCAAGTTAAGTAGTCTGCCCTTGCTTCACAGGGGTGTAACGTGATGTATTATCCCTTTTTTTTCATAAAGACAGAGATTATATAATATACTTGGTTTGTGCAACTCTTCAGCTTTTTTCCCTTGTCTCCACCCTCAACTTTAATGTTCTAATCAGCAGAATACTTGGGTATGTATGGAAAAGCACAAACCTTGCAATGCTAAGTGATGGCTTTGACTTTGATCAGATTAGGAGCTTCAAGAACACATGTAGAACCTTCACAAATCCAATTATACAGTCTAACATGCCAATAGGAAAAGTTTGTTCTCAACTTAAGCCTCACAGTCATTAATTCTGACATGAAACATGAATTTATTCTGTATTCTAATTCTGGTTAGTGTAACAGCAAATAGCATCTCATTTATAAAAAGTGTGTCAGATTTTTTTAAATTCTTTTTATCCAACTAAGCTCTTTGTATCCCTGATAGAGTGAGGTAGAGGGTATTCAGGCTGCTTATCATTTGATTCAGGATGTAATTCATTCTCCTGTTTCTAAATTGCTTACTTCTCTATCCTCAGGGGACACTCCTTTGTTTCTTGTCTTATGAAATCTAGATGGGTGATACTTGGCTGACCTCCCAACACCAACTGTTGTAGGGATGTTTCTATCGGCTCTCCCATTTTTGAGCTAGGACGTGTCTAGTGGCCAGAGCAGAGAGCATTGCAAAAAGCCCTTAGCTGCCGCCAAGTAATTCTGTCCCAGAAAGGACATAACCCTGTCAGCCTTGCTCTGATCCTGAGCTAAGGAGCCTTGCTCCAAGGGGTAATAAGATTAGGTATGGCAGTCTACTGACACAGTCTTCCAGATTCAACCTCATCTTTTATTTGCAGTTCTGGGGCATCTCACATGGATGTAAAAGCTTTTGAACTTCAGCATTACAGTGCCTTAGCTGGCATAGAAAGGAGAATTACACTCTTTCACATGTAGGAGTAATTAAAAACTATTACTTGCAATTCCACTTCTGCGTCCTTGCTGCTGAAGTTAATTTGATGTTTGGCATAGCTAATATTTTTTTGCTTGGCTCAGAAGATGACAGCCACACAGCTGTCTGTTCCTGGGTGCCAGAGAGAATATCCTATGCAAATGCACACTAAAGGTCTCAGAGCTGCGTGCAGGTAGGGCCAACCCTACCCATACTGTGTACCTGGCATGTCCTCAGATAGCACAGCTATCTCACCAAGCTCTCCTAGCACTTGCTCTGCTCCTGACTTCTTTGATACCACCAGGCAGCCTTTACAAGGGAGCCCTTGCACATCCTTGCCACTGATCCTCACAGTCCTCGTGAGGCAGTATAGCACAGCATTAGCCTTCCCATGCTTTTCATAAGGAAAGCAGACCAGCACCTGTCCCTACAGGACCAGACTTCATTGAGGAGGCTGGGGAAAGCACACATAGCACCCTGTGAGCCACCCCAGATAAAAGGGGATGGGTGTCAGCTGTAAGATGGATGTGTTTCTGTTCATGATGTTTGGCCAAAGCTTTTCTGAGGCACTCAGTAGCAAGCACGCAGAGGGTCCAGCCCTCTGTCCTGCCCCATGTTGTGTAGCCTAGTTGGCACACACAGGCTTCACTTGGTAGAGGGCTTCTGGGGTGGTGAGGAGGAAGGAGGCATCATTCAGCTGTCTTTGGAAATTGATTATTGCAAAGGGAGTGTTGCAAAGGCTGGGCAAAGCTGTGGCTGTCTCCAGCCACTGATGTACTGATAGGGGCTCTCTAGGTGTCAGCCTTTGTGACGTGTTGGACACTGCAACAGGACAGTGAAGATGCAACCATTGTTCCTTTAGTACAATGGTCAGGAACTGATTACTCCGAATTCCCTATTGCAAAGCTTCCATTTTGGGCATAAGCTGAAATATGAAGGTATTCAGCCTTGCCCCCCTTCTGTCCTCTCCCTACACAATAAGAGCCACAGATGCTTACTCTGTGTTTGCAAAAAAAAGCTGTTTATCTGGGATAATTTGGTGCTGTACTGAAGAATGTTCTCTGTACCTTGACAGCGCTGTGACTGTGCTGCGCAGACTGTGCTGCACTTGGAGCTGCCTCGCTTTCTCAGGTTAAGTTCTCCTCATGCTGCTCCTCAGGCTGTTTTTGTCCCATACCTGTCTGATACAAAATGTCTGAATAGTCCTGGGAGAACCCAGAATCTCCTCAGCCCTGCTGAAGTGTTTCCACCATGAGGCTACCCTCTTTTTCTTCTTGCTCTTTTCATGGAAATATTAGCCTATGGTGGCGGAAGGAAGGAAAGTTTAACAAGATAATGGGGGATACACTTAACCGACATGACTCTTAGTGTAAGTATGAGGGGGTTCTTGCCTGGGAATCAGGGCCTAAAAGTGTAGTTGATTATCTGGAGCAATGTCATAGCCCTTAATTGCCCCAGCACCCAAGTACTTTCCTTGTCTATCTACAGGTTGGAGAATGCCAAAGCAAAGTGCAAGAGACTGAGTTTAGGCATCAAGGTACTGAAACAGATTTTCAGGTGCCTTCAGGAGTGACAGTTGTTTTATGAGGTTTAAGTACCAGTTTAGGCAGTCAAAACACCAGTGTTTCTGGTCGGGCAGCTCTTGGTATGTCCCTGTCAGAAAAATTAGCCTTGTGGATTGCCCTTCACGCTCTCCCCAGTGACTTGAAGGGAGCATGACCTTAGCCCCTTAAGTTGCCTTGTTTGGACAAAGGCTTTACAATGCCTGTTTTGGAGATGCCTTCCAGAAGCTGAATGCCTAGAGGTCTCACTGTTCTCAGAGAGAGGAATATATGGAACTACAAATACTAAACAAGCAAACAAAACAAAGCCAGATTGTAAAATACTAATATATAGAAAACACAAAAAATATGGCAAATATTTCGCTCAGACTTGGGCAATACCTCACAGTTAAAACTAGGGATATTTCTTAGTGCTGGTATTAAATAATGAATAAATCAGCCTACATTTAACCTAGGCTTATCAGCAATAGTTACTGGATAATCAATACAAACATTACCTTGCTAGTAAACAGAAATATTCTCGTCACCCTCTAGTGCATTCTCAGCCATTCTCAGATATTACTCAGATAACATTTACCGTTTTGCAATATCATATTGACATAATAAACAGATTTTTTTTTTTGCATAACTGCAAACTGGTGCTGCATTCTGCTTTTTCCAATAACTTAAGAATAAATATAATAAATTCTTTTTCAGCATAACTGACACCAAACTGACCTTGAAGCATTTTCTTTGTTTCTTTTAGTTTCTTTTCTGTATTTTTTACCAGCAGAGTATTTGTCCTGAAAAAGTCTTCAGGCAGATTTTAAGACTTTTGAGTAGTGTCTCTCAGAAACCCTTTTTTCCTGCAGAGGGTGGTTCTTTCAGCCTCCTTCACCCTGTGTATCGCATGTGAGAACATGGCCCTCAGCTATGAAATCAACCTGATATATATTTAAAATTTTCAAGCTGCAGCAGTTTATTGCAGTAGTAATATGGCATTTGCCTTTATAAACTTCGGACAATTGTTACAATAGCAAGCAAAGTCATCTGTTTAAGTAAATACTTTAAAAACCAGAACAGGTGACTAATCCTATACATAAATTTCACTACCTTCTCATCTGTACTGCAACCATATAAAAAAAAATATATTTTAATATTACTAGATAGTGTTATCTGACTGGCTAAAATTTCAAGCTAATTCACAAGTTCGCTTAACATACGGCCAGTAAATGTCATAATTGCTTTAGCTTAACATTTCTGATTTTTGTCTGGCTAAAACCAGAACACGCAGGACAGTATGAAAAGTTTATACAGCAGCCCTTTGAACCAGTAAAACATTCAATACAAGTGGAGTCAGCAGGATGGGGGAGATTCAAGTCTGTTCTTATTTTGTGTGTTGTTTACCAGGCTGCCTGTACTGACTGGAAAATTCATTGTACATTAACTTTAGATTCTGCTTTTCAACTTGAAGAGTGAGTGTGGGTTGTGTGGCAGAAGGACATGTTACTTCTTTATATTCTCCATCCTATACACATTAAATACAGTGACCGTTTCTACTGATGGTGTTTCTGATGTTTCTTTCCTTCCTGTTCATTATTGTTGTTTCTTAAAATTTTGGGGGATATGTTTTGTTTTGTTAACACCGTGCTCTTGGAGCAGAAGAAGATAAAACAAGTAGCAGCAATAAGGACTCTCAGAAAATCACTCTATCTTTTAAATTGTTTTTCTATGGTTGCTTTGTAGTTTTAGTGTCTTCCCTCATTTACTACTTTATCATTGCAGTTTGTGTGCTAGGAGCTATATAATACTTAACTCTGGATCTGTGATTAGAATTTACATAATTAAAAGCCGGGCAGCACCATGTCCCATCTACACATTCCCAGCTGCCTTAGCTCCCTGATTTCTCAGCTGAAGTTTGCCTGCGTTTGCTCTTCAGAAACTCCTTGTGTCCAAATGTGGCGGGTTTGCTGCAGCACAGCGTGTCTGTGTGGTGCTTTGGGAAGCCTCCAATCAGTGCAAGTCCAGTACTTTCTGACATGCTGGTTTGATCTGCTTGGGCAGGCGAGGTATTTGCCCAGGTTTTCTGGGCATTTGCAGCTTGTACTTCAACCAGACAGTCTGTTCTCCCACCTAGAAGACCAAAATCCACTAATGCTCCTAGCCATATCGTCCAAGGAAGAAAAATCATACATGCAAAGACATCAAAAATGTGGTAGACCTAGATGCAGTTTTCTGTCTACTAGTTACTCAGGTGAGTAACGAAACTTCAGGTAGCAGCATTTCTTTTCTCCCTTTTAAAATATTTTCTCTGTGACCTAAGAAAGGGAAGGGTACCTCAGGCAACTTTGTCCATAGATAGGACCTTTCCTGTGCAAACACAGCACCGCCATACCGCCCGACTTTCTGCAAGTGAACAGTCTGCAGTGAAACTGTTTGTTTTAAATGGAGGACGTGAGTAAGTGTTTTGCTGGACTGTGGCCAGGACACTTGGAGCATTTCAGAACTCAGCCCTTGTTCTCTTTGGTGTGTTATTTTGTCAAATGTAAAATCTGCCAGTTGTGCATCAAGTTTGTAGTACAATTGAATTGCTCAATAAGAAGCAACCAATAATTGTCTGATATATGCAAGGGACGTTTTCAAGAGCCAATTAAGAACTTATTGTGGAAGCATGCATAATTTTCAAATGAACATTTTAAACAAGTAAGCTTTGTGTGCTTTAGACCACTTGTAGTCATCTTAAATATATTGTGATTAGTTTGGTTTTCGAGGTGGGGAAAAAAAGTCTCATTCTTCCTGATAGCAAAACTTGCTCCCCTATTTTTAGATGAAGTATATATGATTACATAACTGTCTGTGGAATTTTTGCATTGGAAAAATATTGTCAACCAGAATACCCTGAAGCATTGGAGTCCTCTACTTGCAGAGTGCTTGGAATGCAGCCGTCTCTAAATCAGATTGCATGACTCTGTAGGTAAGAAGACCTGAAAACAAATAAAATTTGGAATTAGTCATGCATACTTTCTTTTGGAGGATCAAGAGAGCAAATGGGATTGATAGCCCTCAAAATATATATTTTTGCAATCATCTACTTTTCTTTTCCCAGCATAATGCAGGAAGATTTGACAAAGGAATTTAGGGGGAAAAAAAATCTCTTCCTCACTGTGGCTAGGCAAACTTGTTAGATATCTGACAAAAGCTGGAGCGCCATTATTCAAAACCCCTGACTTTTGTTTAGCTTTCATTTTTGGGTTATGTTAATGGGTGTTGGTACAGGAATTTTCACCATTTGAAATAGAATTTCAAGTCTGTGTTTAAGTAAGACGTTCATATGATTTAACATAGTAACCAAAATACACAGGGTGCTAGAGAGACTGGTGTGTGCTTATGCAGAGGCATTGTTCTTATTATGTGAAAAGTGGCTAATGTTTGTCTCTGATTTACCGAATGGAAAGTTGCAGGTAGATACTATACTCTTGAGGCTAGCAAATGAGATTGGACTTTTGGCAGCTCTTTCTCACACATTTGCCAAGCTGGACAACTTCCTACATAACTATTGCCTTTTTGGAAAATACTTAAACTATTTCTTGGAAAGTGGTTGGACGTCAAGCAGAGCTTGTTCTGGGTTTTACAGTATTTATTATTGCATGAGAAGGTTGTGTCCTGCTTCTCATGGAGGTCTGTCTAAAGACTACTGATGTGATAGAAGCATGCTTCCTGACACAAAAGAAACCCTACTGGAGACAGTGAAAGACAGCACTAAATACGGGTCCCTGTACTTACTTGCTATGCATCTGTAATTACATTTGGGAAATACACCTTTAAAATCCCTCAAATATAGCCACACTGCAGGAATTTTGGGGGTCGAGGTGGGGTCTTTGATAATGTAGCTTTGAGATCACCCTGCTCTGTAGCAGGGGTCCTCAAGAGCACAACCAAAAGGTCACAGAAGATGATGGTAGAGGCCCTGAGGGTACAGGCACAAGAGGGTAACAGTAGGCCAAGGGTAGAGGCACAAATCACAGACAGTCAATGACTGGTCACTAAAGGAGTGCAGTGCAGAAAGATGGGGAAGCTGGTTGTAGGGCATGACAAAGAACAAGGAGTATGTATCCCACATGTTAAAATCTAAGTGAAAAACATGGGAGGAGAAAACAGGGTGGTGCCAAAGACAGTCACAACCCCTAGAAGAATGGGAAAAAATGAAGGAAAGTGAGAGAGGAATTGCTCCACTCTCCTCCTCCACTAAGGACACCACTGCCAAAAGGCTTACTATTCAGCCCATTTTGCTTGTGTAAAGCGTCTTCACTGTGTCACTGGATAAAGTAAATTTGAACTGTACAGAGCACTGTGAGTGTGTGCATGTGTGTGTGTGCACGTGTGTGTGTGTTTTCTGCTCCAACCTGCCCAATGAAGTAGTTGATACCACAAGCACTGAGTCAGAACAAACTCAGATGCAACAACTAGCTTGAAAGAATATGAGAATTTCAAACCTCCTTTTCACTCTCTCCCCTAGTTTCTTTGATCTGCTCTTAAAAATCCCAGGCCACCAAAACAGGAATGCATATATGCCTTTATGCACACAAATAGTCCCAGCAAAGTTAAGGGAACAGGGTGCTGCTTACTGTCCCATTAGCACATTTGATGGAAGACAAATATCTCCCTTTACCTCCACTTTTATTCTTGCTTTATCTGACCTCTGGATTTGTTCCTTGCTTGTTGCTTCATGCCCCACACATTTGTACATTGCACAGAATAGTGCAGTTTCAGCCCCATAAATCATAATTAATTGAATTGCTAGGGAACTACTTGATTCAGAGAGTAATGGTCCTGCTGTAGAGAAAAAGAACCAATTAAAATAAGGAAGAAAAGGACTAGGGTGTGTTTTGATATTTCTTTTTTCTTTCCTCTTTTAAGGTTAGAGTTTATCTAGTGCTCTGTTTTTGTTCAGCATAGAATTAGAAGACTTGAGAGTGGAGGAGAAGCAGTCTATACAATGATGTATGGATACTGTGGTATTCTTGGGTTTCATCAAAATGTCTCAAACTTAATTGAAATTTTAGTTTAAGAATTGCTGTGATTGGGCTTGGAAACTGAGAGAGAATAATTAGAAAAATACCAGCTTGTGCTTTTGAGTATTGTGGCAAAAAGTAACTTTTTGATATTGTTTGTTTTATGGTATACTAACTGACCTACTACGTCATCACAGTGTGACAGAATTACAGTGCTGCCATGCTCAGGTTGTACCAATAATTTCACACTTCGTTTACCCACAGCAGAAGTCCAACATAGCCTTTACCTTCCTCTGAATTCAGTCTGGAAAGGCAGTCAATAAACTGCCTAAAGTTCGTGAACAAAAGCCCAGGTTGCCACATTAACTCCAAATTATGACATTAGCAGACCATAAAACCTGTATCTCTGATCTATTAGAAAAGTATCACTGTGTGTATGTTACTCAGCTGGAGGTGGTCTCCCCCATCTTCTTAAAATTGCCATTGCTAACAGTAATGCAAAGAAGATGTGAATGAGCACGAACATGGAGGCAATGTGTAGTGCAGATACTCAGTTAAAAACAAAAATTACTTTGGTGCAGATCAGCTTCTGGGAAAATGATTGTTCTGTGAAGTATGCAGGCCAGGCCCTGTGAATGACAAAATCTGATAAATTGTCACACATGCCGAATGTTATGGCCTCGGCTCAGAAGCTCCCCAGAGGCAAGTTTTGAGACATAGATCATTGCAGGACTGGATGAATTTTCCTCTCTCTCATTCCTCCTATTTGTGTGCACAGATGCAAAATGATTTGCAGAAGAGGGTCAAATTTAACAGTGACTTTAGACTAAAAGCAAAACCAAAAAGGAAAAAGCAAAAGACATTGCTGGGAAGCATAGATGTTGGGGCTTTTAATTCACATTCGTATCAGAATTAATGGCTTCTTTACCAGCAGTTCCACTTTGTGTTTTTAAATGCCATTGACGTTTTAGTTCGGAATGATGCATTTACTTATAAATTCACAAATGTTAACTGAAAAGATTCTGAAAAGGGTCAACTTGCTGAAAATGGAGAGAGGACACTCTGACTGAAACACATTGATTTCCTGGCTGAACACTAAAGAGAAAAAGCCCTCTGAGATGAGCTGAACTCACCAGTTTTAAAATTTTTATTTCATTCAGAATGTCCCAGTTTTGCTCTCGGTACCTTTATGCCAGACAAATATTGAAAATGTACTCTGTCTAAACCTGAGGGGCTGCTGGTGGTCTCTGTCTAATGGTGGCCTTTAGGATCCAGGATTTTCTTTGCATGAGATAAACATAAAACACAGCAGTGCTCCTGTGAAGCTAAATCAGCATTATTATACCTTTCAGAAATTATGCTTAGTCCCCACTTCCACGGTGCTGACTCAGTGGTACTCATATTTATTAGCTACTTTTAGAAGTGTAAGTATTCCACATGAACAGTATCTTTAAGGAATAATTTCCTGTAATATCCCTGGGTAGAAGTTACTTCCCTTTCATCTCTTGGTTTTACTTACCAACTACCACAGATGTAGCCCTGAAACCAGTATGCTTTCATAAAGGATTTCCAGAGAAACAATGACTTCTACTCCCACAAATGTAACTAGGGAGGAAGAACCAATCTGCAGTGAGTAACATTCATTATAATTGAACTTTGCCTTTGACATCTAACTGCACAATTGCATATTTAATCTGAAATACCTAGAAACACTGGGCTAATTATATTCCTATGAAGAGTAGCATGCCAAAGTTCAAGAACAGTCTGCTAGAAATTCAAGATGGGTCTGCTTCCTCCATACCTTGCTCATTTTCTCCCTCAAATCTTTCTGTTGCAAACTCGTTTAATCTTTACACTCTTCTCTGTAACCACACCAGCATTAAACAAAGGGGTGGGGAGGGGAGGCACATAGTCTCTTGACTGTAGAAATGGAAATAAAACGTGTTTTGTCCTTTGCTGTAATTTGGGTACAATTCCTGGGGGAAAAAAAAAAAAAAAAAAGTGGAGTTCAGGGATTCTAAGCAGCTGTTGGCTACATCATTGTATAAAGTGATCAAAGCTGCAGGTGAAAGAAATCAGTCAGACATTCATTCAGGTCTTGTCAGTTCAGATTTAACTCAAAGAACTGTGCTAAAAAACAATATAATAATCACTATATATCACAAAGGAAATACTGGGTGGAAAGTTTATGCTATAACCTCATTTTGTATTTCAGACTGTTGGGATAAAATACCTTAAAGCTATAGGAGCATTCATAATGATGAACCATATGAGAATCTGGAGAATTCCCTTCATAATTATGAATTGCTTTTTAGCAATTCATGCACATTGCAGTAGAATCCAGTAAGTTTAGTTTGATGCTAATGCATAGGCACTAAATCAGATCTGAGGCTAATTAGTTGAGTGCACTGTCTCTTAGAGTGACTAGATGTGGATGCATTTGATAGCTGTGAAAAAAGCAGGCTGGGAGGAAGAAAATTTTTCTGCCGTGTTCGGTCTTCCCTTTTACCTCAAATAACAAAAGTAACTGAACTCATAAAGTGAAGTTAAAATTTAAAGAGACACTGTTTGATGGTGGTCCTCTTATCTGTATGAAAGTCAGCTCTGTAAACCTTCCTACATCCTTGGCTTCACCTCTGAAGAAGAATGCTTACAAAGCTCTCTTTAATGAAGTTTAGTAATAGCTGGGTTGGCTCAAAAATGAGGAAAACCACACAGAGTACTCTAAGTGCTTTAAAATTCACAAAACAAGGAAAAGCTAAGTGATTGGCATAAACTATTTTCAAGTAATATAGAAAACACAAATAATAGTTCATGTCAAATTTTTCTTGTGGAAAGTCTGCAATAAAAAGAACTTTCCGCCCCCTCACAGTGCTAGATCCCAGTCCGATTGTTGGTCTGGGAGGGGGTCTAATGATTTTGGGTCAGGTTCTCACATCCCTTTATAAAGAACAATTTTTTGTTTTATTTCAGGGCTGAATGTCCAATTTCACACCTATCCATTGTTTGGTACTGACTGATCCTTAAACATACTAGAGAAGCAATCATCAGGACTAAGCAAGAATGATTCCCAGAAACCAACTTACACTTCTATATTCAGCGAAATGTATGATGAATTATTGTCTTTTAAATGTATGAGTTACTATAATCCTCCTGACAATATGATATTGAGTTACTGTGAGGGTGGTGAGGCACTGGAACAGGTTGCCCAGGGAAGTTGTGGATGCCCCATCCCTGGAAGTGCTCAAGGCCAGGCTGGATGGGGCTTTGAGCAACCTGGTCTGGTGGGAGGTGTCCCTGCCCATGGCAGGGGGGTTGGAACTAGATGATCTTTAAGGTGCCTTCCAACCCAAACCATTCCATGATTCTGTGATTCTACGTGCCAGATAGAATGCAGATGTTATGAACATACTTCTGAGAGGTGATCAAAAGTAAACTTTACTTTTGGACAGACAGTTATCCTGATGGTTGCATGTGCCTTGACAAGGCATAAGGCAGCTTGAATGCTACCAGCTGAGCACAGAGAAGCTGTCCTCAGCCTGTAAAATGCCATGTTGCGTGAGTGCAGATACAGATCTGCCCCCGTGTCTCTTCTTCAAAGGGAAGGCAGCTATAGCCAGTGTGTCAAGTGGCTATGTAGTAGCCTGTACTGCCTGGTAGAATTTGGAAAGGTGAACTTTATAATAGCCAAGTAGATAATAGCTTCAGCTCCAACTGAAACAATAGTTTTGATAAATAAATTGCATGCATCTTGCTTTTCAATGTGTATTACTTGAGCAGGTACAAGATTCTGGCAGCCGGTAAAGCCACCGGACTTGTCTCTGGGACGTGTGTTTGTGGCCCCTCAGTAGCCTCTCAGTAGGCAGCTCTACCCAGAGGTCCATCTACTGCGGTCATAAGCACTTAACCCATACTCATGTCCCTGTTGTGATCTCTTACATGGTCTCCTGCAGCAGAAGTAATGGGGGGAAAAAAAAAAATGGAATGTGGCTTTCAGGAGGCCCTGGGAGCAGGGGTGGCTGGCAGGGTGGAGCGGAGGTGACCTGGAGCAGGTAACCCTCAGGGTAACTGGGGCCAGCGCTGCGAGCTGTGGGTTGGTCCAGGCTCATCTCCAGGAAACGACAGCTGGTCCTGGCCGAAGGGTGAAGGTGGGGAACCAACTGCCTGCGCTTCTTGGCAGCGCATCACTCAGGAGAGCTGAGGGGGGAAACCGGCTTATTATCTGAGTAGGTGTCTTGAAAGAAACCAAACTCCTTCCTTTTAATTAATTGTTTTCTTAAGGCAATGAGCTAAAGTGAAAAATTAAAATCATCGTTGAAACAACGTAAATACTGTAGGTTGTGGAAATAATAGAATACACGCTGTAGGTTGTGGATGTAGCGAGTTTGATCATGCCAGTTGTGTTTCACTCACTGTTTGTCTTTCCCCTCGCATTTTCTACAGTTAGTGCATCTTATCTTCAATTAAATCATAGGGCCAGTGGTCCAGAAGCTACAAGCTGCAACTGCTTCTTCTGTTGCTGTTATTAGGTTACATGCAGCCAAGAAACTAATAGTTTTAGCACAGCCCCATCAGAGTGTGACAAGCAAACCATCATGGTTCCGAGTTTTACATACTAGTCTGCTTATACCCATAGAAATCAATGTACTTGAAAATGCACTGAGTGTTTTAAACGGGATACAGGAAGAGAAAGAAAAGAATGAAAATACTTGAAGTATAAAGATTTCTTTTCCACTTCGGTAGAGAGAGGTTATTATAAGGAAAAAAAAACCCCACCTATCAAATCTTATTCTTTCAGATATTATTAAAATAACTAAAATTTCCCATTGAAGTGAAAACTCAGTTAAGATGTGCTAAGTGCCTGTTCTTAGGAATCTTGCATTTATGCCTGGGCAGTGAGAGTAAAGTACAGACAGATAAGACGGGACAAGACCCGCAGCTTCTCTACCCGTTGCCAACAGGGTAGTGAGGCTGATGCTAGAGTAACCCAGCTGAGCACAGCATCTCACTAGTCCCAGTAGTCCAGCTACTGCTTGCTTGCCACTGTAGTCAGCCGACAGCTGCAAATGATCTGGTTTTAGCTGACAAAGAATGAAGGCAAGTGGGAGCAAGGCACAAAGGGGCCACCTTTGGCAGGGCAGGCTGCTGCTGGCAGGGTCCAGAGAAGCACCCTCACCACCTTCAGAGCAGCCTTGCAGATCTCCCCCTTGGCTGTACTCGTGTTGTGGCCAGCATGTGTGCCCTCCCTGCTGAACACCTCGGACGAGCATTTGCCAGCTTGCATCAGGCACAAAGCCGCTGCTCCAGGGCAGGCTTTTTCTGCTGTCCTCCTGAGCCTGAGCTGTGATGTTTCTTTTGCCCAGAGAGAGCATGGAAGATGGGGCTTGCTGACTGGGGCTAGCTGATTCCTAATAGCCTGACCCTGTCAGAGCTGGGATGCCCAAGCAAAGGATGCAAAACGCACGTGGAAGAAAGGTATGCAGGCTGTGCTCCCCTTTCTGGATGGTGTTCTTACCTGAGCTGAGAAACGTCCTTCTTTTCTGGACACTGAGACCAAGATGGTGCAGTGGTGTTGGGGTAAACATGAAGATCCCAGGAGACAGAGCAGCTGGAACCAGGATATACTCAAATTAAAAGGTTTAGATCATTAATTCTTTGGCCATTCTATGTTTCTCTCTAAGTATTTTTTAAATTACTGCAAAGTGGAATGGAGGCCTGAGCAACCTCAGGGTCTGAAATCTTGCAGCTATCTTTCATCTGCTGTTCCCTTTTTTTATTTTTGTTTTCTATACACAAAATGCAAATGGTTGTTGGTAATTACTAGTCTGGAAAGGTCTCCCAAGAGGTTCAGCCTTCTGCAGCAGTATAAACTACATATATGTCTGTGATACTGCTGGGAGAAGTTCGTGCGATTTTACTTGAGGGTGTCTGAAATTTTCCAAATGTCCTGCAGCAGTGGCCGAGCTCTTAGAAAACACTTCCTAATATTGAACTAAATTCCTAAAGCCCCCTCCAGGATTTAGGCTCTTGACTTCCTGCCCTGACTCTCAGGGACCAGGAAACAAGGTTTTTCCCCTGCCTCTTTGCAGCTGCCTTTTGTATACTTCAGGATTGTTGTCATGTTCCCTTCACATTAAATTAAACAGTCTTATTTCTTGCAATCTTTCCTCGCTGAGTGCATTTTCTAAACCTCTGGCTATTGTCATTGCTCTCTGCTGGACTCCCTCCAGCTTCTCCCCATCTTGCAGGAAGTGCCTTGCCCAAAACTGGATACAGCGGTTCAGCTGAGGTTTTGCAAATGCTGACTGGAGTGGAACAAGTACTGTATGAGCCCTGTAGGTTATACCTTTGTTTATATATTCCAGTACGGTATTTGCTTTTATAGCAACAGCAGCAGACTAACTCCTGTTAGCTTCAGAGCTGCTATGACACCCAGATCCTCTTCTACAGATGTGCTACCCGAAAATTTGGTTATCTGTCTAAGCACTGGATGACGTTCACTGCATGTAGTACCTTCTTCTTATTGAACAACACCTGCTTAAAAGGAAAAAAGAACAATTTGTTGAGGTAATTGTAAGTGTTCATGGTGTTCACCAGTGACACTGCTTGTACTTTTAGCTCAGTGCCTAAAAATCCAATAGTGTTGCTTCCTCGTTCAGTATCCTCATTGCTGAAAATGTTGATTTGCACAAAGACAAGGACTCAATCTATACCTGCATTTTTGTAGTAAATGGCTGAGCACGTTTCTGGTATGGTTCTCCAATTTTGCTCTCACCCAACAGTTTTTCATCCTGACCTGGTTTGCATAGTTTACTTACAAAAAGATCACGTCAGCCAATGTCAAAAACATAATGAAAGGCAAGATTTATGGCTTCTATTGTTTATTCACAAGCCTGTTACCTTATTGTGGAGGAAATGAGATTGGTTGGATGTGATTTTGTTCTCAATGAATCCTTGCTGACTGTTAAAATATGGTTTGTATAATATCAGTAGATCCTTTCGTTTCAAACTTTCAGTATTTTTTCTTAAAACATTTGCTGATTAGTTAGTTTAGTTGGCTGAGGCAAACTTCTCTTAGCTTGCACATCTTAAAGTACAGACCTCTGCACAGTACTCTGCAGTGTAGAGCAGGAGACGGAAACTTGTGTTGCAAGACGTGACTGACTGCAGAGGAAGATCAGCCTATCCAAATGTTTTTAAGGAATAGATTACTTGATATAGGATGAAGTAATGGCTAAATCCAATACCTCAGGGCCAGCATAAGAAGAGACTCTTAAGCTCTTAGGGAGGAACTCACTGAGGGAAAATAACAAAGGAGTAGCGCGGCTTGGTTGCATTAGGCAGTGTAATTACTCTGAGTTTTAACAAGCAATAGTGACTATTGTTATTAAAATCTATATTAGGATTTTTGCAATTATGTCTTTGAAAGCTGTGAATAACTTAAATTCTTTAGGTGGTCAGGGAATAGTTTACATTAAGAGTAGACTCAAAAAGCAACAAAACTCAAAATGGATATACCAAACATATAGATGTTCCTGATAAATAAGTCAGGGCTGAACATACAGGGAGGAGGAAGAACTATTGATTACCCTAGAAAATGTTACCACTAGAATAAAGGAATTCATGGGAAACCTGTGGGCTGGGGTAAGTACTGTTAGTTATAGCAAATACTTCATAATTGTTGAGATCAGAAGCGTCCGTAATCAGTCTTTTGAATCACTGTAGTAATAGTGTGTAGAAAGGAATAACGGCAACTGTTGCATGCACCTTTTATACTTTCATGAATCAGATCACCACGCATTTAGTCTTTCACAGTCACTAAGGTGGCCCTGCAGCACCACCATGAAGGTAGGGTTTTATTGAGGAGGTGTAACAAAAATGGGTCATGAAACAGAGGGAGGCAGGGTCAGGTGGGCTTACACACGTGGAGTGCCAAAACTTACGCTCCAACGCAGAGCCCTGGTAGGTTTCTTTTTTCTTCTTCTTTTCTGTTATTTTTGTAGCATAGATCTGACACAGAGTGACTTGCCTTAGCTTGTATAAGACATCGGTGAACTTGACCAGTTTCTCATATTTTTTTAGTGTCAGGTTCCGGCCTTTGGGCTATTTTTAATGCACACTTTTAACTTGTCCTCAGTGAACTTTGCAGCCTCTCACATTACAAAACCTAATAATCGGCATTATCTCCACCCACATCTGTAAAAAGGGAGCACAGAAGAGTTGAGGCCACATTTTAAAATGCAACTTTTTCCCCTGGTGTATCAGGAACTATGGCTTTGAAGGACTTAAGCATACCCACCTCTTACAGCATCTGCAACTGCTGCTAGATGGGTGGCAGCCGCTGTGCATCATCCTCGTTCTTCTGCAGCAACTGGCACAGATGCGCTGGTGCTGCGGAATAGGTTCTTCTGGTGTGGCCATTAACTTTCTCCCTCAGCATTTTCAACTCTGGCTTTACAAATGCTTGCTTTTATTAGGGTCAATTATTTTTGCGAATGCTCAGAGAGTGCTGTGTGGGTCGGATATCAAGCTGGGACATGTAGCTCATGTACTGTCAGGTTGTCTCTCTACTTCTTCTTATGAGTGCTGGGGAATACAACAATAAATCAAGAAAATAGCACGGCACTGGACGTAAGTGACTGTTCAGATTGGCAACGTGAGTTGCATACTCCTGCAGAATGTCATGGTCCAAAAACAGTCGTATATGTATTTTTGCTTCATTGGAAAGAAAAGAAAAGGAGAAAAAAACCAAGATATTTTTAGCAACCAGTAGAAGATAAGGGGGTTCTGAGTGCATTGGATAAAGTAGTTTCTCTGACCTACTGCTTCCTTTTTGTTTGCTTTCTTTTCAGTAGTGTCCACATATCATTCTGGAAGTAGGAATGAAATCAGAAAACAGGTTTGTGGGACATGCTTGGCATGGAAATGGTGTGCTTTGGGGTAGTGCAAGTTGAGACCTGCCAGATGGAAAGTGAATAGTGCAGTCCCAACTAGCCAGAAGTGCACACATCCAAAATACTGTCAGAAAGAAGCAGACTGCTACCCAGGGCCATTTCAGAAGCCACCCCTCTCTCAGGCGCAAATAAAAGGCACCTGTTGTGGCCTTGAGTTACTCTGACACACTGGCACACCGAGGGTACAGCATGCTAGTTTGTGCCCTCTGCCATCCCAGATTATCAAAAGGGATCTGTTCCGAAGAGCAGGAATTGCTTGCAGTGCATGGGAAATCGGCAGCTGTCTGGTGCCCACCATTTTTTGGCCCACTCCTGGAGGGAGAACATTCGTTCTGAGGACAGTCGTTCCTGTCCTGCTCCTTTGCCTCCCGCCTGTATTGTAAAAGCAAACTCCTGACTCAGAAATAGGCAACATGAAGCCCTTAATCTGCTTTCCTCTTCCTCAGTGAACTTGCATAATCCGCAAGAGAGCCAGGCCAAATCTGGCTATTTATAATCCAGCAAAACTCTGGCCCGCTGTCTGCATTGTCCCAGAGGGGGTTTCCCAAAGTGCTGGATAGTGTGATGTTCACCATCCTACTTCTAGTAGTTTCCTTTAAGAATATTAGTGCTAAAAATTGTCTACATAAAATGTAGAAACTTATCTACATTAAATACCTGTTTTGCCTCAGATATACCTACCACCCTGAGTATAGACAGTTTGTTCATTGTAGTGTTAAAAATGATTGAATACTCTTATTATATGAGTTAGAGTATTGAAATTATATGTTCTGAAATGAACATCTCTCCCTATCCCAAATAGTTTGCTATTGCTGTGAGGCCTCTTGGGAAACATTTTTCTTGGTTTTGCATGATATTCCTAATCTAACACATTTCTCAGTGTTTTCTGGGGTTTAAGAGTATAAGGTCACTCACAAAACAGTCTGTTATTCTCCAAACAGAAAAAACACAAAGGACACAGATAAATATTCTATCAGTCATAAAAAAGAATCCACTTACTTAATGGCACTGTATCATCTCAAGAGAGTTTGTGCTTATGGGGATGGTCTGGTCATAGAGTGTGCGAGAACAGGTCTGCTGCTTGACACGTAATTCCGAGAGAAACAAGGAAGCTCAGCTTTCTGAAATGGGTTCTCAGTGCCAGCCTGAAGTAAACAAAAAAGGTTGCATGATTTTCAGAAGTAGGAACAAACCTCACTTGCCACTGGATGTAATGTTACTGCACTGTCCACAAACAAGGTGTCCGTTTTCATCACGATACATAACTTCAGGTGCTGTTCACGTTTCTGAGACTAATGTTTACAAATGCAATAGTCGTGAGTGTAAAACAAAAGGGTATTGACTTTGCAGCAGGACCCAGGCAGGAATTACTACATGAGAATAGAGTTGTGTACTCCTTGTGCCTTCCTTGTGGCCCAACACAACAAAGACATGTTCTTGATGCCAGTCCTAGGTCATCCTCACCTCTCAAGTACGTTAGCAGTGCAAAGCCCATTAAAGCAGTTGTGGAAAAATGAGTTTTCAGGGGGCCTGGGCTATAATCCATAAATTAGCCCAAAATTCTTCCCTGCCCAAAAAGTGCCTGGTAGCTGCTTAAGTGTAGTTTAGACTTGCAGGTCCCAGAGTGTCCCAGCAGAAACTGTGGTTCATGCCGTTCCTCCACACCAGAGCCGTGCAGTCTCTGAAGAGGGAACACCACAGCACATTCACCTTGACAATAAAGGGAAACCATTAACTGTTATAGTGGTGGCCTCACTTAAAATGCACAAAGCGCTTTAATGGCTGGTCAGTAGCAGCCAAGCACCCCAGAGAAAACTTGAGGTTCACCCTTCAGCGCCCCAAGGGAGGAAGAAGGGCAGGGGTAGTGTGAGTGGGCAAAGCCCACCCAAGGCAAGCTGTGCCCTTCTGCTCAAAGCCTGCGTGTCTGTAAAACACCATTCAGTGACATGGTCTGAACTGTGAGAGCTGAAGTATGTGGTTTCGGTCACTCAGCTGAAATGTCCGCTTCACGAGTGCATCAAAAGATTTGTGTCAACCCTGTGAACCTGGTTTTGATCTTATTTGTCCAGCCTAGTAACTACAGTGGAATAGCTCAGGATTTACAGTTGTGTGAGATCAGACGGATGGCTTGCTGTTTCAACATCCCTGGTGTTTTGGCATGTAATTTAGGCACACAGTGTTCTTGGATTCTCCTTCTACCTAGTTTCTTGGAAATTAGGATAGATACCATTAATCATAGAAAAGGATTTGAGTAAGATCCCTCTTTTTTATCATAGGGAGTTTTTCCCTGCCTTCTAGATCTTTGCCCATCTTGCTTTCAGGAACTGGGGTAACCCCACTCCTCTCGTTTCCCTTCAGAAAGCTTCTCCCCAGCCTCAGGACATTGCATGCTCTATTGTCATAGATTATCAAATACACCTGGGGGATGTGGGTAGGTTATTTGACTCACTGAGCTGCTAGACTTGGGCTCCTGACGCTAAGACTTGCTTCTTTGTCACCCTTTGGGCAGAGGGAACTGAAGAGAAGGAGAGCGGTAGCACCAGGCCTGGGCAAGGTGGGAAGTACCCAGCTCCTCCTTTCTGACTTCAGATGTCAGATCCTTCAGTAAAAGGACAAACAGCAAATGAAACTTGGGAAAGAGCACCCTGTTTTTTTTTCCTCTGCTCTCATGTATAATCTGGCAATGCTCTGAGCTTTACCAGTTATAGCAAATTGCAAGTCTGCTAACTGACGGCTCCGCACTGAAAAGAACTTTCTCAAATTTCTCAAATTGCTGTATTTCAGGGTGAAAAGCATGAAATACATCTTTTCTCACTTTGTTGATCAAAGTGCACTTTTAAATAGCAGCAATTTTGCACTTTACATAACCGTTTCCTGCCATGGTTGGCTTTCCAGAATCCGACAGAAATGTTTCCTGCTGCTATGGTTAGCTTACTGCTGTTTATTTACAAATGCAGTGTTCAGGCATCCTTTTTATATCCTCTCCCCTCTTTATTTTTTTTTCAGAGGGTGTTTTTGCCCAGTACGCCCCTGTCCTCACTCAACCTTCCTCTGAGCAGCACTGCCAGCTTGAGTGGGATACTGAGGAAACACCAAGGATTTGCTGAGCTTGAAAAGAAAGCAAATGGACTGTGAATTTGATAGAGGCTACAGGTGGTTTTGAAGTCTGTGCCGGAAACATTTCGGCTCCTGAGCCTCCCGTGGGACTTTACCAGACAGGGCTCTACCGTCGTGCGAGTGACTCATGGGCAGAAACTCACCTCCAAGCAAACGGTGGTGAGGAAAAAGTGACCAAGCCAAAATGACTCACAGGGAAATGAAACCTCCAGAGACAAGGCTGCTTTGACAGCCTGTGAACACACTTAACTCCAGCAATGCTCCTGCAGCTGTCAGTGCAGGCAGCAGTGCAAATGAGTGCATAACCAGTGGGAAAATAAATCTAGATATAGCCATAAACCTACTGCAAGTCTAGTCCTAAACTTAGTGACCTCTAGGACTTGCTGTCCAGTAGTTTTGTTGCAGCAAGTTGGATGGTCAATGGTAAGTCTTCAGTGGGTGGGTACAGAGAATTTTAATAGGAGCATGAAACACACTGAAATATCAGGCTGAGAAATGCAACCTTTGGGAAGATGAAGCGTTGAAAGGAGAAATCATGGCACAAAGAGCTTTCTGGGTTCTTACATTTGTTAATGGCAATCTGTTGAGTTGAACTGAAGACTCGAGACTGCAAAAACTACCTGAGAGTACATTAGCACTTTCATCTTGAGGATGTGTCTTGGAAGAAAGAAGTCCCTACTGCTGTGACTTCTTGAAGCTTTCAGGATCTGTTCTAAGTTACATAAATTTCCCAATAATACAATCATCTGTCTGAACAGATTCGTGCATTTAACTTCAGACACGTGCAATATGAATCTGAAACAGTGCTGTGCAAACAGGATACTCTTTCTTTGTATAAAACATCAGCTGTTGGGTCACATCTCTTCCTCTGGAATCAGCAGCTGGAAAATATTAGATGAGTCACAAGGAGTTGAGAGCTTTGAAAACCAACACGCACCAAGTGACATACAGGGTGAAGTCTTTAAACCCTCAACTTAAAACACTGAATTGGAGCCTTCTGGGCAGGAATGGAGTTAAGCTGCTCTGAGAGATAATTTATGTTACAAATTGACAAATAAGATCAAGCTAAAATGCTCAGACAATATCAGAAAGGTCAAGGTAGAAATGAATGCACAAGGAGCATGAGCATCCTTCTGATATATATATATTTTTTTTTTTTTGTAAGCAGCACTGATTTTGCAGTTACACTGCTTTCTGAGATAATTTACACCAGCTTATACAGCACTTTGAGCTCTGGCCATACACTGATGGACGGATGGTAGCTCAGAGCTCTGGATGCACTCACAAAACAGTTCAGATGAATAGATGTAGGCAGTCAGGATTGTCGGTACGCTAGTAGGTTACCCGAGAATTTTAGGTTATGTTTACGTAGCAATTTAACTGTGAATGCAGGATGTATTTTCTTCTTTATTCTGCGGCACAGGTAGTCAGTATTTGGGTATTCAAATATTGGACCTGTGTTTCAGGAGGACACAAATTACAGCATATCTGCTCTGTTTTATCATGTTCCCCCACTTACACGGGGTCTGACAGTGGTGGCTGTTCTGTGAGTGCTGTTGGGCATGTCCATGGGCAGAGACAATGCCAGGGTCGTGAGGCCCAAGCTGGGCTAACCAGGCACAGCTGAGGCATCAAGTCATGCCCCTGCTCCCCACACAGCTGGCCAAGACTCTCAGCTCCTCCTACCGGCTGCCATCCTGCCTCCTGTCCTGAAGCTCCCCGCTCACAAAATGTGGGGAGAAAAAACATCAATGATTCTCATCCAAAGTTCTCCTGCATGTTTTCAACAAGATATTGCAGAGCTCTGCATCTGAAAAGGAAAATATCTGTTGCGAATTGGAGTGTAATACTCATGTTTTGCCTCTGCAAAGCTTATGCCTCTGGAGCTCTAGCTCAAGCAGGCACAACTTCTTCTGAATTTCCTGTTTCCCCTTAATTGCTTGATATATTCTCTCCATGTTCCTTTTCTTTCTTCTGGTCTTTCTTTCTCTCACCTACTGTGTAAGTTACTCATGTTTCCATGGCTGTAGCCTGTGTAATTTCTATCTTTTACTTCACCAGAACTCAAACGAACCTTAGAAAAGAGGGTTGTGAGGGACCACAAGAAGGGGTCTTATGCCTTAGCACATAGCTCGTAGTCCCCTTAGAATCAGTCTGCAGCATGAATAAAAGGTAAGTGGGAATGCCAGTCTTGTGTGGGTGGTTTTGGAAATGTATGGGGCCACACTGTATTTGCCAGGGAATTTTTTAGGAAGACATAAAGAGGCAGAAATTCCTGATTCTAGTCTGTCATTACTTCATGATGGGATCATCTGGCTTTGAGTTAGGGGTAATAATAATAACAGATATTTGCCAAACTGTTCTGAAAGATCTCAGAAGATGAACATCCCACAACCTCTCCCTTGGCACCCTGCTTGAGCACATTCCTATCCTTCCATCCACCTCTGAAAGTCTTTTCCAAATCTCTAGGTATTACCTCAACCTCTTTTATGACACTGAAGACTAGTCTATGTCGCCCTACCCCCACAAAGAGCAGTTCCTTAGCTTCACTTCGGACTAAACCAACCCATTTCTCTCAGTCTCTCCTCATCAGCCGCAGTCTCTGCCGTTGTTTGCGCCGCACTTGCTGTGTTCCCCTGGACTCTGGCCACTGGGCACCCATCGCCTCTGAGCTGGGGTGCCCAAGTAGGATGTCTCACTCCAGCTGTAGCCTTGCCAATGCTGAGTAGTGCTAAACTATTACCTCACTTGGCTTGCTGGTTGTACTCCAGGTTATTCCAGTATCATGTCTGCTTTTATTTTTATTTTTTTTCTTCTTTTTTTCCATGGGAACATGATGCTGTTGAGACAGATCTGGGCTCATTTTCATTCTATCTAAATTCTCTTTTTGAGTTTGAACTTCTTATCTGCAATATTGATTTTGTTTTGTTTTGTTTTGTAATATGGTAGTACAGCTTTAATAGTGGAAATTTAATTGGAGTCTATTTAATTGGAGTCTGGCATTAAAGTAATATTGATTTAAAACTGTTACTGTTCTTTTGCATAGATTTTACATGCATGCAGACGGAATTTAGCTAACCTCCACTGAATAAATTTACGAATATGAATAATATTCTTTTTAACCCACCTCCTCAGGATACTGTGGTGGCATAAACTCCAAGGTGTAATGGTTAATGTTGTCTTCCTTTGGCAATTTACAATGCGGGTCTTTTAATATTGGAATTTAACTGATAACACATGCTGCTCTGCTGCTCTCATTTAAAATGTGATGTTGGGAAGTAATAATATCTAGTTCCTAATTAATGATTTTATCTGTATAGCTCAAAATGTTTTTTCAAAAACAGGTATCCTTTGTTGTTCCTGTTTTGTGGAATTCATCTTTGTTTTTGTTCTTGTTTGATTTTCTGAGGGACACAGTTTAGTTCACCAGATCTTCTGTGTTACGCTATCACGAGGCTTGCAGTTAGAACCGGCGTTTCCTGGATCAATCATCTACTTGACCATAATGCTTTAAAAAATACTCTCACTAGTCTCTCTGTCACACAAATAATTATTCAACGAGGGGGTTAAAAAGGCGGCTCGCCATGCTGTATTGCACCGCCTGACTGACAGAGACATACACTGCTCTTTCTTCTCAATTGTTTTCATCAACTTCCCAGCGCCAGGAAGCCTCCCTGCCGACCTGAGAAGCACTGACGGGCTCTGTTTCCCACCCTTGCCCCACCGCCACCTCTCTTCACCAGCCCTTACACCGCTGACTCTCATACCCAGCTCAAGGTCTCTCTGTGCCACAGACAAAACTACGTGTTGCTGTCCCAAGGGTGAGAACAGCAGAACTTCTTTCACCGTTGCTCTGGATGCAGCAAAGTTTGGTTCTGCCGGCAGGGATTCCCAGCCGCTCCCCTGTTCCCCGAAACCCAGCCCTGATGTAGGGGCGCAAAGCACACCCCAGCCCCTTGTATGCACGAGGGAGTCTCGTATGTACACCGGGTGTATGTACACCGGGCAGGGGTGAACATTGTGATGCACGTGGCTATTGTCTCAGATGCTCCAACTGTGCCGTTTTTTTCAAATCACGTCTAATAAGGACGATTCCCGGAGCATTACAGGAAAGACATGTATGAAATCCGAGGGGCATCCCTTAAAATGACCCTGCCATTGTTTTTTTAGGTATGGTCACTCTGTAACCTTTTTCATCTTTTTTAAAATCTTATGAAGTTGATGTGTGCTGCAGCCACTACTGCCAATGCAAAAGTGTATGTCACTGTTGCCTATTTAGGAACTCTGTTAATCATAATGTATATGAAATCATCTTTGGGAAATTTCAGCCTCTAGAATGACAACATATTAAAAGTAGTTTTATATAGCAAGGAGTCCTTTGTGTTTATTATTAACAAAAATAGCTGTTATTTGTGGTAGTCAAGAATGGCTTTTCAGTTGTTGCGGTTTAGTTAAAAAAACAAGATCACTTAATCATTGCTCTAACTCTGTTGACTGTCATCATTTACATACGTATGACGATGTGTATATGTATAATGTCTATGTGTATATACATGTGCTACAGATAGATAAAACTGCTTTCTAGCCAGGGATTTAGCTCTAGCCCAAAATACACCTCTGTCTGCTCTGTTTCCTACAGTGAAATCAGTGGCCATTTGGATCAGGTGTTGTGTGCGCATGGTCTGTTTTCCGTGATACAGCTGAAGTCATCAAACCAAACTCAACCCCTGAGTAAATTCACTCAGTGGATAGATAGTCAGGGCACAGGGAATTGCACTCATTTGGTCTCATGGCTGGAAAACTTCAGGGGCAGACCTATACCTGGTATTAATTGGTAGATCACTGCTTGTGTTTTTTAAAAGTGCTTCTCTATCTGTTTTCTATGCTAAAATCAAAACAATGTATGTTCTAAAACTTACAAATGTGGATATTGCTTCTTCCCCTCAATAAAAATGTTTTTAAAGAGAGGACTGTATCAACATTCTTTTAAACTATATTACACACATTAGAGAAACAGCCTTTTAATTCAGTTTACCAGAGGTGGAAAATGCAATATATTGTATTTGCCATGCACAGCCCCACTCTCCTCCTGGGATTACTAAAAATGGCATCAAGTGTCACGTCTGACCCAGCCACCCAGAAGTCTTGAAAGAGAAGTACATGACTGCCATTGTCCGGCAGCTATCATTTCCCCGACCCAGGTCTGGCATTTAGGTTATCTTAACAGCTATTGTTTAGCAGACAACAAAAGGAATCACCTTTTACTTCACCAGATATTCCCAAAAAAGCCCTCAGAAGTCACGTAAAGAACAGGTGCAACCAACCAGAAAAGGAGCCCCCGCCTTATTGCAATAAGGAAACAGAGACATCACAGCTACCCTTAGAGCTTGCATATTTATTGAACAAATCCTACTAAAATAGCTAAAATACATTGGGTACTTGTAGTGCATTATTAAAGATCACATTGTTACAAAAGCCTGCGTTTTCAGCAGTACACAACTGCAACTATACATAAATGCCACAACTGCTGAATATTACTTTTTGCTATATATACAGCACAGTAGACGTATCTAATCTATTCGAAAAGAAAACATACAAGGAAAGGGATACAGAAAGTAGAGAAAGGAAAGAAATCTAGGAAGTGCAGTGCATGCATTGGTATTTAACAGTCAGAAGCTAAAACAGTTCAGAACAAGGCCTGCCCTGTAAAAGGAAGAGCTAAAAGACAGTTATATAAAAAATTAAGGTGGGCTTTCAGACTGTGTCTAACACAACAACACTCCATGAGTAGATGATACTGTTTAGTTTTGTGGTTTGTGTTGTCTTGTATTGATAGTAGTCTGGGAGCAAGAACAAAAATGTAAAGTCCACATGTTGACAGTACTGTGGAAATGTACTCTTCCCCTTTAGGACTTCTCCTCCCAGAAATTTCCTGTGTTTTCCTTATTATATCCCCTATTTTATGGATTTGAAGAGGACATTAAAACTTGTCCAATCTTCAAAAAAGGCTTTTTTTTTTTTAAAAAAAGAAAAACTCAAAAGAGATTTTGAGAGGTTGGTGGAAAATTATTGCTCATCTTCCTCCGTTAGGTGGATAGGAGTCAGAAAGGAGATTTTACCTAAATTACAGTTTTGTGATTGCTCCCACTATAACTGCATGTTTGTGAGTGGACCCTGATAGGGAATCAGTTCCTCACTTGTACACTATAAGTAGTTACTCACCTACAGCACTGAATAAGAAAGCCACACTGAAGACACAAGTAAACAAGTCAGTCCAGTCTAAAGAACAACATTCAGAAAAACAAAGTACCAACACCTTCTCAGAACATGGAAATAAAAAATAACTCCATCAGAGCTACCTTGCCAAGGAGCATATTTAAAGTCCAAAATAGCACCATTCATCAGTGTCTCAAATCCCGTGGCAGCATCACGATCACTTACCACAAGGAAACCATGAGTTTCATACTACTTCTATACATCAAAAGAGTACATGGATAAAATATAGAGATATACAGACAATCGATGAAAATAAACTACTAGTCTTGTTACATCTAAATGAAAAAAAAGGGGGACTCTCAGCCTCTGCAAGAAGCAGTTCAGGATGGTGGAAATGGAGAGAGCGGTTTACCGGTTGCATGTGAGCAGTGGAGTTTGAGTAGTGGAAGACATTGCTGTGGTAGAACCAGGCCTGAGGGCCCACCTGTAATGTTTGTAAACATGGATTCACAGTGTGAAATTCTGAGAGCTTTCGCTTGAGTCAGAATGTTAAAAACTATTTTTTATGGTACACGTTTGTCCCCTGTTATTCTCTAAAGCAAGGCTCAGAGTCCCATAGTTTCTTCTTACACTTGATGATTTACACAGAAACAATTCCCAATATATGACACCATGACCTCATCAAACCCATACACCATATGTAATACAAATGGAGAAATTATGATTAAAAAGAGTAGAGGTAATTGATTTTGGTGAAATGGTGTCCATAGCCATTTGCTGGAACCAGGCATGCCCCTTCCGCCTCACATTTCTTCTTGCGGTTTACTTCCTTCGAGATGGGGAGACTTCCCTGCGGAGAGGAAAAAACAGCATTAGCTGTGCTTCGCCTCTGCGGCGGGGTCCTCCCTTTTCCTTTCCTAAGGTTTCCATAGTTCGCTAGCTTTAGTTCAGACGTAAACATCTACTAAACATGACGGAATCAACTATAAATATTAATGCCACAGGGAACAAAGGATTGTTTAAAAACCAGGCAAGCCTTGCAGCATCTGAGGAAAACTTTTCAGCTGGGGATGAATGAGTGTGCCTCACCAGCCAAAATCATCGAGCCAACAACCGTCCCCCACTGCTGAACTGGGGGAATTTGGACATTTGTGGCAGCTGGGGAGACCCCGACCATCCCAGCAAAGCTACTGGAGAAGAAGCTATGGAGTGACAACCCTTTCTGCAGCTCACCGCCAGCTGTACATCCTTGAACTATTCCTCAAAATTATTTTTCTCACTCCTGCCAAACCAAGGCGTTTCTGTGCCCTTCATAGCAGCTGGGACAGCCCAGGTCTAAAACTGCACCTGCAGGTGCTGTGTGCGCAGTAGTTCTGGCATATAAACATGGCTGAAAACCAGCAATTAGCTGTTTTGCACGCATGAAGCCCAGAAGGCAAACACAGTGACCCAGCGTCATGAACACAAAATTCATGGCCACAAACTGACCGATGGCACTGAGCTCCCTTGAGAATACAACTCAGTACCAACTTGAGTAATCAAAAAACTAAAGGTATTATCTACCGATAATTTAATTTTTTTTCCTTGTCTTTTTTAACCCCCAAGCTCTACTTTATGGCTGCACTTGGCCTTCGACCTAAAAGGGCATCTTAGTCATGAAAGATCATCTTATTATTAAGAGAACCTTTTCCAGCTTGGACCTCTCATTTTTTACACACCTTACAGCTTAAGCAGCTAGCATACACTAAAAAGTGAGTTTCCTACAGTATTGCATTGGAAAGAGCACTCTAAAGACACTGCAGTGTGTTACTTGTCTCTGGACAGCTGCCTCAGATAGGTTTACATTAGCTATACTTAACCCTTCACTGGCTGAAGTCTATGCCTATTCAGCAAAGCATTTAAATACAAGTTTCAGCTTAATCCTCGGAAGGAAGCCCAAAGGCTAAGCATGTGCTTCAGCTACTTTGCTGATGCTACGTCACTGTGGGATCTTAAACAAAAAGAATTTGTTTAGCTAGTAATATATTGTAAGTTATCTGAAAAAATCTGTGGGTTTTGTGTTTAAGAGGTCAGAATTGAGAAGGTGTTTTACTGCTTTTATTGCTGGGAACATTTGTTGTATAAGCAGATTGGTTTTAGTTTGTTTAAGAAATTGAAGTTATCTTCTCCAATTTTTCTCTCGTGAGAGTTGTGAATTTCTGCATTAGGAATTAAACACATAGCAGTCTCACAACTACCAAGAAAGTGCAATTTTCAGCAATTTTCCTTTCCTGGTTCTTCAAAGCTGTAATTTTCACCGGAATGTCCCCATTTGCTACATTCACTTGGGCTGGGAATGAAGCCACACCATGGCTCTCCCACTGCCTTTATCACAGTTTACAGGATAAATTCTGCTTTTGGGTAAATGAACCCCCCTGGGGTTCTGTGCCACACTCAGCCTGGAGCAGTTTTCGGGATGAACACAGAGTAAAATCCCTCTCCTTTCAGGTCACCAGGAACGGAGAAACTGAGCAGACTTTGACCAGGACACATGCAGAAGGGCTCTGCAAGCCAGGGGAAGAAATGGGAGTAGCAACATACCTTGCCTCTCCTACAGCCAAACTGGGGATTTTGCAAGAGACAATTTCAGAATGCGAAAATAATGTCTAAATTTTAGTGACGGCACAAACACGTTTCCTCAAAGGACTCCAGAAAATTCCATCCTCGTGGTAGTATTTTTGCTTTTTTTGTTGACTATATTTGCTACTTGTGTATCATTACAGGATATGAGAAGAAAACTAGAAACTTACACATGCAAACAGGCACACCACACAGACCAAAGGTCTGGGCAAATTTCCAAAAGCATTGTGTTGGGCAGTTCCTTTTCAGCTGTGAAAACAATCTCAGTCCTGAAATCGTGCCATACAATCATAAGATAAAAAGTCCCATATGACCCTTCTAGGTCTGGAAATAAATTGTCTTTAAGAAATGTATCCTTTTATATTTTTTGGTTGCATGAAAACAAACAAAAAAAAGAGCACTTTATCTGAAATAGGAGTTCAAAAAAAATCTATTAATTTTACTTTATTCTTTCAGTGGTTCAAGCTGTTTAGTATTGAGTACATAAAACTGTTGAGCTGAAGGACTAAGCACTTTCTGTAGTCTTCCTCAGCATTTTACTCTGATTAACTTTATAAGACGGATGAAAAAAATTAGATTCCAAAGACACCCAGTCTCTGTGAAGGCTGATGCCCTGTTGGAAGTTAGATTGTGTGCAGCTAATATTCAAGTTGCTTTTGAAGACCAATTGTGAAACAAAATTTGGACCTAGTTCTAAAAACTGGTCCTTGTAAGCATATGCTTACATATATCTTCTGAAGAATTACATAAAGGCTAGAAAAAAGACATCCTATTTAAAAAGCAGGAATCCAATTACTTTAAAGGAAAAAAGTATAATATTTTTGACTAGTTGAGAAACAATTACCCCTTTTGATAAACTTTTTTTAAGCTACATACAGCATAAGAGCATGGCTATTCATAAATCCAATATAATGCAGCATTGTTACTAACTATGCTGCACACAGTTCACAGCTTCATTCCTGTGTTTCAGGAGCAACTTTGTTTAATGACGAATGACAACTTACTAAAAGCTGCTAAAACTTAAAATTTTGAATAAAAATCATCTCATTAACACACAGCTGATTCATAAAATTAGCAACTTCATTTAATAAATGTATGGCCATATATAGCAGTTCATCATAAACTGGCATTGCTATCAGCCTACTCAGTTGAACTTTTGAAATACTTTAAATGTTAAGAATGGCAGTACTGCCATATATGTTAATTCAAAGATTGGCATGCTAGCACACGAGTCTGGAAATAACTGACTGCAAATAACCCAACCATAAATTCTAGAACTTCCTTTATAAAGAAAAAGTGGGGAAAATAGAGTGTTATCCAGATGGAAGAGCAGAGTTTTGTTAACAGGGAGCGGGAATCTAGATAACAATTGAAACTTAATCAACACAATTTTCCGTGAGCTCTCTTCTTTACTTCCCTGACTTTTTTTTTTTGTTTTGTTTTCACCCAGATTTTGAGTCAGTAATGAAAGGAAATATGAAAATAAGGCCTGTATATTCTGTGGTTCTGAGTAACCGTTATATTTTCCTACTCAAATTTCAAATCTAGTTTCACATTTATCAAACCAGCAATGATAACAGAACAAAATCTTATTAATCTTGTCTGACAAGC
>VXAK01003701.1:359082-407262 GCA_013399435.1 Arenaria interpres | reverse complement strand
CAGGTTAATAAATGTAAACTCTCCGCAGTGAGAACACGCACGCAGGCCGGTCTGAGCCTTTACAGAGCAGGGACTTGGCAAAACAGCTAAGGATCAATGCGCTCAGTGTTGTGATGACCCTATGATAAATAATAAGCTGTTGCACTTCATAGCTTCACGTGTTTTCAAACACTGCGAGGATGGCCAGGCTTACTTAGATACTGCAGAGGTAAGTACAATATTAAAGCCTAGATAGGAATGTTTTAGTTTTATGGTTCTTTGGTTCAGATATCTTCAGGGTAATGTTTAATTTGCTGAGACGTAAAATGGTTTTGTTTACGTGTTTTGTTTGAGCTCGCTTCCTCCTCTCTGACACAGAACGTCTCTTCCGTGGGTAGCACAGGAGGTCTGGGACGTTGTTTCTGGAGAACTGTTTCGTGGCAGTGTAGGAACCTCTGGCGGTTTGCTGTTCGTTCTAACCTGATTATGGAATCGGTAAAGAACTTACTGGCTTTACAAAACGCTTTTTTAATTCTCGGTTTCATTAGGGTGGAGAATGACAGGTGCATTGTAAGTTGGTGTGTTTTGTGTGTTTACGTTGTCGTGGGTTGTATTTCAAAGCTTTGAAGATAAATTATGATTAAGGCAGATACATGATTACATGAAACAAACAAACAAAAAGAGTATTTACCTTTCGTGATCATTTCCACTTGTTTTTCCAGAGCTGAGAAGTGGAACACAAACCTGTGAACTTTAAACGTTGTTTCTTACAAATTCCAGCTCCTTCCATTTACCTACCACCACCTGTCAGAAACTGTTACCTCCTTAACACGTTTTGTGTTCACAGTGATGGGGAGGGGGATTTTGTATTCATTCATTGTAAACATAATTGCTTTCGGTAGAACAATTGGGTCTAATGACACAACACCATTCACTTGGGCTGTTGTGTTTTCCCTTACGGGCAGCTCTCTCTGCTTGTCTGAACTGTGCTTTGTATGTCCCCTCGGCTGGCAGCAGTTGAACTTTCAATTAAAAGCTGATTGCCTTGACATTGGTGTCCATGGGTTAAGGCTTAATTGCTTAAGTTTTTGCTGAACTGGATTTAATTTTAAAGCCATTATTTAAACACTGTGTTTAATTGTAGGGTAGAAAAAGCAGGCTGACTTTCAGGGAGGCTTAGTCTTTCTGGTTGGCAGGTACGTGTGATTGGGCTCTTGGGAGTGAACTTAAAAGGAGAGCCTAATGCAATACTCTGCAAAGAGAGTGCAAAGCAATGATAGATATGAATTATATTTTGGGGCTGCTGGTTAGCAGTTGAGTTTATGACCGAAATCTGTCGTCTTTTCTCTAGGCCTTCAGCATTCTCTTTATTGTGGTCGACTTCAGTGTGGCTTTGTGTTGGCTTTTTGTTTGGTCGGTTTAAAATTGTGTAATTTTCAGTTGTTGTTATGCAACTTTGTACCATGATTTGTTGTTTATAACAACTTAGATTGTAAACTCTTCAGTCGGGCTAGAGCGCAATTTGAGCTCAATCTCCGGTGCTATATATAGAAGGGTTATTAAAACTTGTGCTTTAGACTTTGAACCAGGTTTTGCGTGGTGGAAGGGTGTAAGCAGAGTTTCACACAGTCGTCATCTCTGGTGTTCTTCTCTCTGTGTGCCTGCCCCTGACTCACCCAGACCTGTGCTGGGGGCAGGCTACAGAGCTAGACAAACTCTGTGTCAGACCCACTACTGAAACTTTGGGTCCTCACATCTAGCCGGGTAAAATGCCGTCCTCATCTAGTGTGTGTTGGTTTTGCTTTAATGCATGTAGGAAAAATTGTGCTTAATCAGGTCTAGGCTACCTTCCCATCCCTTATAGAAAGAGTGCATTTTCATATGTACATAGGATATCTCGGAGCATCTCTTCTCTACAGCCTTTGACCAGTCCTGAGTGACACAGAGCCTGAGCCGAAGATAGGAAATGAGAAAGTACCTTGAACCAAGTACTTGGTGCTTAATAAAATGCTTTGCTGGCAGAAAGATAACGTGAGATGCAGATAATTGTGTGCTTGTGTCCCTTTTTTGGACACAGCTGTGTGTGAACTGCTGCTGCCCAGGGAAAGAGGACCTATTGGTAGGAAAAAAACCAAGGGAACTTCTCTATAGTCTGAGCTCTGACTAAAGCATGGCTTTAAATGACCTGAATATTGCTAGCAGTCTGGTGTGGGTTAAATACCCGAGTATTGATGTAACTTCTCGGGGAGGTGTTATGGTCCGTGCTGTGGTAAGGTCTGCACTGCTGAGATGACACTGCTGTTTATCTACCTGCGCCTTGTGCTCTGCACTTAAATGTATTCACGTGGTGCAGATGTTTCTCCAGCCCTCCTCTGATCGCCCGCTTCTGTTGCGAAACCCCAGTCTTCTGCTCCCCAAAGTAATTCCAGTCATTAGTCTTGATAGTACCTATCCGTCTCTCCCCATATCAAGCTTGTTTTCCTCTGCTTCCCGGGGACGGTCATTACAAGAAGCCAGAAATTAGTACTTTGAACTTGCACCAACTGGCATTGGGGGAGCACGGGACACTTTGCAGGGAGGAATAAGTGTAATCTGTGCTTCACAGGTGGGGAGAATCGCATCACCGCTGAGCTGATGTCAGAAACAGAGCTTGTCTGCATGCTAAGTCTTCTTACCGCCTGATGGTAGGTCCCTCCAAAGTCGATTATTCAGTCATCAAAGAACATTGCAAGGTTCAAAAATTACGGTTTTCTTTCAGAAACTGAGTATGACTGTCAGATCAAGAATTCAAATTTTATATTAGTTTCTTCCTCCTTTCTCAGCCGGTTTCCTCAGAACTGAGAGATGGCTTATTCTAACCCCTGAAAGCCCTTTGTGGATTTTTAAATTTATGTTCCCATAAGGGACTTTCTTTAAAAAGAATTATTGCTTTCTGAGACACTGTTTATTCTTTTCAGCGTCTGTAAAATCAACGAATTCCTCACATTAATTGCTCTTGAGGTTTTCACTTTACTCCAAAATATTAATTAGGCTTCTTTCTCTAATGCCCTTTGGCTTCTCTGCCAAATAGTCTTGGAATAGGAATTTCCACATTGTATTTCAATGTAGACTAAAATATTAATTTAACATCAGGGTTTCTTTTTGCTTTCATTTATATCCAGAAGGTTGTAGGATATGCCTATAAGAATATATTTAAGCAGCATATGCTTTCAATCTTTTAGTTTAGCCTCTAGATTGATGTTAAGTGAGATTTTAAATGGCCAAATTTTAAATGCTCTCTTTTGGAAGCAGCTTGTTGTGTAGTAACCTCTACTGCAGAATGATAGTTCCTCTGGGCATTATATATTCTATATATATACATGGATAACTTCAAATTGCATAGTCACAAGCGGCATCATTGAATCAATGCCACGTGCTCTCTGTGTGCGTGAGCTTATATTGGTTTGGCTTGTTCCCCAAATGAGTCAGAAACAGTAATATTGCATCCCCTGGAAGTCCAGACTGGAACTGGTGTGACGCTGCTTTTTGTTGATGTCCAAATACCTTGCTCCGAAACCGCGCTCTATAACACTACCTGAATGGGGGGTGTAGAGAGGTGGGGGTCGGTCTCGTCTCCCAAGTCACAGGAGATAGGACAAGGGGAAATGGCCTCAAGTTGCACCAGGGGAGGTCTAGACTGGATATTAGGAAACATTTCTTCACCGAAAGGGTTATCAAGCGTTGGAATGGGCTGTCCAGGGAAGTGGTTGAGGCACCATCCCTGGAGGTGTTCAAAAGACGGGTTGACGTGGTCCTCAGCAATATGGTTTAGTGATCTTTTTATTGCTTATTTCTTATTTATTTTTTTGTCAGAGTTAGGTTGATGGTTGGACTAGATGATCTTTAAGGTCCCTTCCAACCTAGACGATTCTATGATTCAGTTCCTACTGGCACTGGTGAATGACTTCCACCTTTCACTCACCCGGCTACTCTGGGTTGTTAGACTCACTCAGATGAATCATTTCTCCGGTGCTGTGATTGAGGACATACTCCACCAGATTACATCATGCATCGATACGTTTTCTTCCATGAAACGTGTTGGTGCTTCTTAGGACTTTGCCTGAGCCACGGGAAACCTGCTGAGCAGTGGCGTTCCCGGGAAGGGAGGGTGAGTGAGCAGCAACTTAATACTCTGCTGAATTATGGTGTTAGAATAATCGCAGCTGGGCTGGAACCACAACGGGCACTGCTGCTCTGCTGCAGCGAGGAATCCCTTCCCTAGAGCATCGCCTTTGAATTTGTTTTACACGCATCTTAAAATGGAGCTTTTATTCATCTGGTGGAATAGGTTTCTTTATAGAAACTTGGATTTAGTAATTTGGAGGACAAACAGGCCCACAGTTTCCTGAACAGGTTTTAAAAATGAGAAATTAATCATTAAAAGTAGGGAAATGTTTCTCTGTTTAGATTAAGAAAATAACCTACTGAATCCTTGAACCTCTTCCTATATGTGCCCTGTTTTCTGGGCCAGCAGCAGAGACGGATAAAATGTCAAGCTTGATAGATTGTTGGAGCTGTTTTTTTGGTAGTTAAACAATAATGAAACTGTTACATGCTGCAGGGAAACACTGCTCTCTGTGTGCGGACTTGGGCCTGGAGAAAGTTTCAATTGTTCCAAAGAAGGGCGATTTCTAAAATGCAGCTTCTGTGGCCGGTCGCACAGCTGTC
This sequence comes from Arenaria interpres, assembly GCA_013399435.1. Taxonomy (NCBI): domain Eukaryota; kingdom Metazoa; phylum Chordata; class Aves; order Charadriiformes; family Scolopacidae; genus Arenaria; species Arenaria interpres. The sequence continues at coordinate 402,576 of VXAK01003701.1, read as the reverse complement.
TAAATTACTGTCTGTCTTGAGGCCATTACACAAGCATTACAAAATAGTTTGGAAACAGTTTATTTTTCCAGATTCCAAATAAAGTGTGGGTTTCAAAGTTCCTTTTGACTGTGTAATCAAAAAAGTAGAAAATGAAACTGGTGTTTATATAGAGAGTGATTTATGCTCACGGTGCTCAGAACCCAGGTTTCTTCCAGTCAGAGGCTGATACTTGGCATAACTCACACCTTAACGTTTCTCGGATTGAGAGGCTTATCAGTTGTTGCATGTGATCATCTATTTCCTTGTCGGCTTAGTCAAATCTAGTCTGTCGTGGGGCATCTTTTTGTGCAAAGGGCTTTTGTGTAAGAGGAGTAAGACCTCGTCTCTTATGCAGAAGAGAAATGAGAGGCAGTTGGCGCAGGTATTTAATAAAAAATAAAAAAGCCCTCGGCCTTCTTTTTGACAAGCTTCTTGTTCTTTCTATTCCTGTTGTTATTTATACTTCTTGTTACTTGCTTCTCTGGCCTGAAGACAGATCACAGACAGATTTTGTAATGGAAATAACTAAATCATGAATGTCATTCTGAGTGAAGTAAGAAATTCCTGAAAAGAATTGAAATATGCTGTTTAGCTGGCTGCTGGAGCTTCTGAAGGGAATTGCAAGGCCTACAAAATGTACATAGAGAATGCAGTTGGAATTCAAAGCACCAGAAAATGACTACTTGTATATAGCAAAATAACGTGCTTCAAAACAAACTACTTGCAGCATTTCTTTTTATCTGCCGACGTCTGCCTTCAGAGACATCTTAAATCTGCAAATAGCTTTATCTGATAGCCATGAGTGGTGCTGATACCATCTCTGAACTCTTCCGTGGGTGAAAGCCTATTTAAAGATTTTCAGAATGTGTGCATTTTGGAGATAAATAGCGTGTTTAATACAGTTTTACCATTTTAGTTTGTTCACCTTTTGTTGCGTTAAATGCCGGTTGTATCACGTTTTCAAACAACGTGTTCAGGTGCATATAATGAAGCCTTTTCATAGAGGAGAATGTAGGACAAACCCAAGCCTATTTCATGAAAGGCTTTACTTTGTCTAAGTCAAGTAAGATGATCGTTCTTGGAATGAGTCCTGTCTCATCATCAGTGTGTTCCCAGTGGTGTTCTGCTCAAAACCTGAGTAACTCGGTAAGATATTGTTATGGAGGCTGAAGCTTGGGGTTCTTCTTACTTCTGGATGTGACCCTTAAAAATACAAGCTAAGGCTTTTATTGCTCTGCTTGGAATAACAGATGCAAGCTTGAAATTAAATCTGTAATATATGATAGAATTTCTTAAAAATTCCCCTAATAAAAACAAATGTGAAGAAAAGGATATAAGCTATTACTGTCTACTGTATACTTCACTAAGCAGCTTTAATACTTGGTTGTGGAGGAAACGGACTAAAAATATTTATCAAACTTCCTGAACTTTTAAATAAAAAGGAATTTTTACAACATTTACAACAGATTTGAAATCTAAAATCCTAGATGTTTTTCTAAACAGCAGTTTGATAGCGTACTGCCTCCTGCAGACGTTATTCTTGTCTCAAGTACCAAGAATGTCTGTTGTCATCTTTTTTTTTTTCCCTTGGACAAGGCTGCATTTGGCAGTGATATTTTATTTTTGTTTTTAAGTTAAAATGCCCTACTAAGTAAAACCAAACTTTTTGAGCAATATTTTATTTTGCATTTTACCGTAATTTTCGCTGTCAAGTGATAGAGTTAAAAGAAACAATCCCCCCCCCAAAAGACCAAAAAACTAGCTAGACTTGCATTGTCTTTTGCGCTTGTGTGAAACATAAAGTTGGCCTCAAAATTGTGATGTCCTTCTTTATTTATTTTTTTTTAAATATATTGATGTGGTTTGTTCTGCTGTTAAATTAAATTGTGGGGATGCTCTGCGGAAGTGCAAGGAGGTTGATGGTATTTCTTCCCAGAAGTGCCCCACTTCTGAGAGCTGCGATAGTTTCTCTGAAGGTATTTAACTCCGTTATGAATACAGTACGGCTCTGAAGCAATGAAATATTGATTTCACTCTCTGATGAGGTATTATCTGTATTTTACTTACGGAAAACTGAAGCGCAGAGACAGGGGCCCAGATGCACACAGTGTCGGTGACAGAGCTAGAAACTGAAACCAAAAATCCTCTGCCCCAATTGTCCCGGAGTAATTTATCCCATTACTAATCTGAAAGTAATTACCCACCGGAATTTGTTGAGCTCTGGGTCTTTTTTTTTTTTAAAAAATGGGAATAAGTGGTATGTGATTTTGTGTGTGTAATCAAAACTGGGGCAGTTTCTTCTGAACTACTGAACTGAGAAAAGTAGAACTCAAAATGGAAGACAGTTCATGTTGATGTTATCAGGTTATTGGTGGAAAAGTTTGTGTCGCGGGGAGCTTCTAAGCAGCAAAAGTCACGTCTGCTGGTGCTGAAATGCCAGATAAGTTATTTTTTGTTTGGGATCTGAGAACAGAAGTGAGGATGTTTTGAGGTTTTATTTAAAATATAAGTGGTCTTTGTTGTTCAAGGGCTGTGTGAAAGTACAAGACAGCACAGTATCCGTTCCCAGCTTCTATGATAGTTGGTATGTTTTTTTTTCTTAATGCTCCAATGCCAGGATTTAGTCTAGTATGCAAATCTTGTCTGTCATTTTACAAAGCAAACAAACCCAGAATGGAAAAAAGTGCTCTTCCCAGTTACAGAGAAGCAAAATCAAAATGTGATGATGCCTGTGTTGAGAAACAAACCCCAACAAACCCAAGGCACATTAAAAAAAACCAACAACAAACCAACAAAATGCAATAGATTTATTGGTTTATAAAACCCAATGATTTCTGGAGCACTGACTCATGATGTCTGAATGCTTGGGCTTGCCAAATACCATGAACTGCAGTGTGACCCTGGTCTGCTTGTCGGCTTGGGCCATATATGGGAAATTTCCTCTTCACGACACAGGTAGGGAATCCAGAAGATGCAGGTCCTTAAAGGTTCTTCGAAGCTTTCATTACCTGTTATCCTCTCAGTCTTTTTTAGAAGGATATTTTATACAGGTAGGATCCAGCAATGATTTCACGTTCAGCAATCCTGACTTTCTGCTTTGATCACCATAAATTGCAGTGGGTTTAGGTGAGCTGTGCCTTCAACAGTGCCCTGCTCTGCCTCTGTTCACACAGGTGCTTAAACCGCTTCACACAGAATTTTAATGTTCCACCATAATATATGTATAGAGATGGGATAATAAAGGAAATTTACCGATTTTTTTTAGGGAGTCATAGCTTTAGTTCCAAGAGACAAATGTTTATTTGTGTGGTTTGTACTGATAATGTAGGTAAGGTCCTCACAGAATGTCCTAGGGATGTTACCCTTCAACTCAGTAACCAAAAATATGGACGAGATGGCTTTTGGGTTTATTCATATTTCAGTTCAGATAAAGCCCAGATTTCAGTCTGCATCGGTTTGGGGTTACTTGTCCTTAATCTTCTGCAGAGATTGAGGCTGGAAGAAGAAGAGAGACGTGACAATTGAACAAGGGCAGTGGTAAAGGAACCAATTTAGAACTTTTCAGCCCTGGAAACAAGTACTGTAGAGGGGGCTGGAAATGAACTTTTTCTGTGCCATGAATATTACATGTAGCTGACGCTGGTCCTGCTGACAGACACGGGATGGTAAGGCTTGAACTTGCCCTCAGTTTTTAAGCTTTTGTCCAGGGCTGCATGTGAGCAATTTTTAATTTCAAACCCTTCAGTGGTAAATGGAGGCTGGCACAAAAATTATAATTAATATTTATGGCAATGCTTTAAGAGTGCACCTTCAAAGTCTCTCTCAAACTTTCACCTGTACTAACTTTTTTCAAAGGAGGGTGGGGTATTTTTCCTTGTCCACAGATGAGGTGACTAAGCTTTAAATAAACTAACTTTTCTATTCCAGTATCTTTTGCTATCTCAGTAACAAAACTAATATTCAGGTTTGTTGCTTTTCGGTGCTGTATTCGATATCCTGGACCTTTCTCTAACTGCTGACAAACTCTGAAGTATTTCTGCAGTCTGGGAGAACAGAGTTTTCCACACGTGTGATGTATGTGCTGGTCTTTGTATGTGTCTGCCGAAGGAGATGATCCGCAGTTGCATTTTATTCTATTTCAGCACCTAGTTTGGATTTGAATTTAGATTAATTTGGACTAGGCATAGCTATGAAATGAGTCTGCAGTGTTTGTACTTGTTGTGATGTGCCTCAATTATATACATTCGGATCTTTTTCAGTCTAGCCAAATAAAAACGATCTTTTTTTTTTTTTTCCAAGCTACAGTTAAATAGGTTAGAGGTTGCCTACCAGCCTGCACAGAGCTTTCTTCAGTGCAATTTTACTGCACGTGCACTTTTCCACAGATATGAATTCCATGGGGTTTAGGTTGATTTTCTACTAACAGCCCCTGAAATAACGGGGGGGGAAGGGGGAGAAGTAGGCTTTGTGTGTGAGGAATTTTGAGGCTATCTTTTTGATTTCTTGGGGTGGGAGGAAGGAAAAAAAAAAAAATAAAAATTTGAAGTTTAGCGTTCAAAAATAAACCTGAAGCTTGGCATGAGAAGTAATTTATGGGATTTCCAACTGGTGGTATCGCTTATCAGCAAACACTCTCGATTCCGGGTGTCTGAGAGACAGCGATAGCACGGAGTCTTTAGAGCATTAGTGCCAACTGCAATCCCAATTTCAGACAAACTTAATCTAATTCCGGCTGCTGATGCCGCCACCGCTTCCAACCCCAGCTCTGCTGTTGGATGAATAACACTGCAGGACTTAAGGCTGTACTTATAACTGTCTCTCTTTTGGGAACATCTGCTTTAAGGGTACTTCATCTCTCTGAATCCTCGTGCACCAGGTGAGATGGGGAGTTCCTGTGCACATCACTGCAGTTTGGGGTGAGATGCCTTCTGTTTTCTGCGTCCCTACCCTGCCTCTCTGGGTTGGGCGTAAGGGTTTTCATGAGTTTGAGGAGCTGTGGCTGGGATAATGCCTCTCTTTCTCCTCCGTTCAACTGCCCCCATATGCTTGTGCTTCATTCCAAAGATGAACTGGTGATGAATATGTAATTTATCCAGTTGGAGAAAAACCTGCCATAATGGAACAAGATGAGCAGCTGTCATCATAGGCCTCTTGGGCCAAGGATTTCAACAGAAATGGCTTGATCTCTTTTTATCTGAAGTGGAAACTCTAGTGATATGATGAAAATACAAACTGGCATCCATTCTCCTCCGCTTTTTGTTCCAGCTGCCTCCATTCCCCCAGTTTAGGAGAAGAGTAGTGTTAAAGCTACCCAGCAGTGGTTGCCTTCTTCCTTGGTAACAGCTCAGGCGATTCAAAGCTGTTTCCCTTATGTCCCTGCTTAAATTGTGGAACTGCTCCTGCTTTCCTCTACTGTTTGAATGCTGAAGTCGTTTTCTTCGTAGTCTTTTGCAGCACAACAGAAACTGAGTTTCAGCAACTTTCCGTTCTTTCCTTTTTTCCTTTTTCTTTTCTTTCTGTGAAACTTGCAAAGAGAGCGAGATACGTGTAGTGTTACGAGAGGAAGGCTCCCTGAAAAGCTTGTGTTGTGCCTTTGGAGCCCATTCCTGGCTGTTCGGTGGGCACAGATCCAGCTATCGCCGCGTGGCTGTCATGGAAGAGTGGTCTAGGTGGGTTTTGGGATAAACTCTGGAGAGTATGGAATGACGACCTCCCTTGAATAGAGCTGGTTAAGGAGGCTACAGAGTTATTTACATTTTTTTCAGGTTGTCATTTAGGAATTTATTGCAACATATTGCAATTGCCATTTTACCAGCTCCCCACTGCTTGAAGAAAACAGCGGCGTTTTCTAAACTAAATCCAAGGAAGACTTGTGATGATGTGACTGAAAAAAAAAGAAATTGAGAGCACGAGCCAGCATTGCCTTTTTTTCCCCCCTAATGAAAAGGACTGATTGAAATGGTACGTGATGCTGTAGGACTCTTGGACAGAGGGTTCCCACTTTCCCTGCCACTTCTGTGTGTGGGACAAAGCAGAGAGACACACGCACACCCACACAGGATGCCGGGAGGGCGGGAACGGTAATAAAACGGAATACCTTGGAATCTTACTTCTCCAGAGTTTTCTTTCTTCTCTTTCTGCCGTGGTTCGTGCTATATGTTGCAGCTGACTTAATTTTGTCTGGCTGATGAATACCGTAGTGTGAAAAGAGTGCACTGGATTTTTCAGTTGTTTTTCAGTATAGCAGGAGAGTGGAAGGGAGATACGTGCTCTGACCCCAGATGGACTGACTTGGGAAGAGGTATGGGACTAAGGAATTAAGATAGACTGGCTAGGAGGAGTGTTTTCCTCAAATTAGTCACATGATTTCATTAATCACTTTTTTTTTTGTTTGTTTTGTGTTAACTTGCTGGAAGAATGTCACTGACTTGCAAAGGAAACGGCTGTTGCAGAATTTCCATCTTGGCAGATGTTCTAGAGACCTAATTACAGTTAATAGCAAGAAGAACTTTTTATCTAAATATTTTTCAATATATAAAGTGCAATTTGGGGTCAAAATAAACAGTTTATATTGAAAAAAACCCCCACGCACTGCAGGTAGCCAGTTCCTTTTAAAACTAAACAGGATTCCCAAGCTTCTCATGTTAAAATTGGGGAAAATAATTTGGATTTACTTGTGCTGCAGAGGAGAGAGAAAGCGGGTGGGTGAGTTTGCAGGTCGGGTGCAACGCTGGGAGTCCGCTGAGGGGCTTTCTGTTTCTGCCTTTGGAGTTTGCTTCCTCCGCAATGCTCTATAAATCACACAGCTTTCTAAAAGCGCCGCCTCAATTTTAAAATGAAAATTGCAGCGCTCTAGTTTTGAAGAGGTGCTTGAAGCTTAGATCCGCTGGGCTTCCACCAGTATTGGGGGGAATTACTGGTGGGCGAAGGCGCTTTCGCTGAAGACCTACCTGTAAATCTAACAGAGCATCAGCAAGTGCTGCTGAGAGTCAGCTTGTGAATTACTTGTAACATAACGTGCTGATAAACACGGATAAAGCTGCAAATTTTCTTGGAATACCTACTGTATTTTATTTTTTTTAATGTATTTGAGAACTCTGATTCTTAATTTTCTGCTCTTTTAAGCCAATTTTCTAAGGGCTTACTTTGCCAATGATTTACTCCAGTGCAAACCAGGTTCGTAGCAGTATGAAAGGACCTTTGTCTGCCGGATGGTTTCCTCTGTCCCGTATAACTAGGAAGTCGCTTCGGTGCTTCTCTCGGAACCAGCAATAATTTCGGGCGATGGCGTTTCATCGAAGTCGTCTCTGGCTCTCGCTGCTGAACTGCGGTGGCCCCGCTCCAGCTTTTTCCCTGCGCTGCTTTGCACCCTGCCCCAGCGGGGAACGCTGTTTGCTTTCTGCTCTGTGGTAAATGGATGTCACTTCCTTCATTAAAATGCTGGGGCGCAGCCAAATTCCCTTCCTTTTGGGCTCGCACGCTGGGAGCAGCAGAGCACCTAGTAAGCGCTCGCGCTGGTGAATCCAGTTGTGTGCCACGGTCCTGGGTCTGGCTGCCGGCTGGATGAGTTGGGATGTGCTGGAGATGCACAGCTGCCTTCTGAAACGCCTGGTGCCCACACGTAGAGGCTTTTGAAGGAGTCTCCGAGGTGGAGAAGCACAGATGGAGCTGCGTCATGCTGTGTTGAAGAGGGTCTGAAGATGGATTAGCAGAAGGCAGAAGGTGAACGACCAACCGTGCACTGTCCACGTGTGACGGGGAAGGTCTAGAGAGCGCAGGGGCATGGGGTGCTGGTATCAGCCTGCTCTGTCCATCGGAAGCAACCAGTGGATGTGAGTCTGCGGACACCGCTCGAGTGGAGCTGGTAGCCCTGACGTGCCTTGTGAGCACAGACGCTCCGGGACGCACAGAAGCCCGACGGAGACGCCATAGAAACCAACCTGGACACGTGGGGTTCTGAGTACGCTCCGTGCGGATTGACCTGAATACTCCGTCCGCTGCCTTCAGAGCTGGCCAGGGCCCCACCTGAAATGTTTTAGACTGACATCAAAGTTGCAGATCAGACTGGTGAGCAATCGTATGTTTGTCTTTCTAAAGATGATTGGTATTGCATACTTAGCTGATCGGAGATGTGAAGTGTCTCCAGATGTTTTGAAGGCACAGAACAAAATGGAAAAATGTCTCCTCCCTCCAAACAAAATTTCAGCCTCTCTTCCCCATGAACACTCATGTTTCCAGCTGTGGTACAGTGCTGATATTTATTTACTTATTTTTTCAAGATGTGTGTGCTGTCATGCTGTCACCTTGGGCACATGCGAACAAGTACCTTTACTCATAAACACATTTTTTTCTATCCCTCCGGTAAAAATCTTATCTGTTCAATCCAGTAGTTGTACACAGCAAATTAGATTTACGTGCTTTGTGACCAGCCAGGGCTGGTCCCCCCTCTTCATTTTCTCATGCTTTGTACTGCTTAAGACACCACCTCTGCAAATGTCACCCTCAGACTGGCAACCTGCCTCCTTCCCTTGTGCCTCCTGCAAATGGCTAATTTGCTGACTTTTCCACCTGTCCCAACATATGGTTGCTCCCATTTATCATAATTCGGGTCCGAGTGCCTGTGACACAAGCTGATAAAAATAATACTTCATGCATAAATGTCATTTGAGGAGATTATTTGATAGCTCTGTTACCAAGTAAATACTAATTTTTGACCAAGCAAATACTAATTTTTGACCAAGCAAGCTCTGAATTCAGTTTGTAAGTGGTAGGTTATTAGTGAAATTAATTTTAGCAAGGCATTTCTTATCAGTGCAGGTTTACTTAAAAAAAAAAAAAGTACATTGTAACAATGAGCAACTGTACAAAGCTATTAATGAGGAACCAAGATGGTTAACTCATTAAATACTTAAATCATTGCCAAGCAACATTCATGGAAGTGGGATCTGAGAAATTTTGCAGGGGATATAGCATGGAATAATAATGCAAACCCAACAATTTTAAATGTACTTTACCAAGACATGGATATTTTAAAGCCACACTGCCCCGTTCTGGCTGGCTGAATAGATTTCAGTGACCTTCAAGCTACAAGACATGGCAGAACCTACTGCTTTTGTGAATAGCATTAGTTCCAGTCTTGGTGTGTCGCCTTGAATGTTGTGTCTTGCCAATTAACGTGGTTTTGCTGTTGTGGAGGCCACTCAGTGGATAACAGGTTGGATATACGTTGGTGTATAGCATCTGTACTGGAAGCACGCAGACCTTACTGGATTCTGTTACCAGTTACCTGGAGTTTGGGAAAGAGTGTGGGGAAGGTGGAGGGAGAAGACTGAGAGGCTCTGCATTAATCTCCTGGGCACTGCTGAGAAATGGGAGATGGTTCAGGATCATAGGGGGGTTTTGAAGGGTAGGAAGCAGATAGTCAAGGAGCATTGCCTCTTGATGAATGAGATGGAAAGAGGAGCTTGATCGTTCAGGGAGCTGATAGAAAAGCAGCTCGTTGTGGTGAGCAGTCATCTTCTAAATTAGGAGGTGTGAGGGCAGCTGATAGAGCTAATAAGCAAACTTGATTGTAGGAAAGCGTGCCCTAGCAAAGCTGCTGTTTGTCTTCCATCTCCCTCCCTTTTTGGCACCCATCTCTGTTCGCAGTAGCCTCAAGGGTCATCAGTCCTGGTGTTCCAGTGGTTAAAGGCCTCTGAGGAGAAGGAGGAGGAGGACTTGTTGCTGTGGCTTCTCTTCTTGTGGGAGCAAAATCAGCTGCCTGTGGGAGCTCAGTTCCTTTTGATCCCTTAACTCAAGTGTCTCCTTGGTGCTACTGCGTTCCAGCCTCTGAATTCCTGAGCAGTCAGGAAAAGAAACCAGACACAGTCATCAAGAGCTTTATTATACAGAACTGAAAGCTCAATCACTCCGAGATGTTCTTTTCACTTCTTCTAGTCCCTTATTGTTTGCCCTCTTAGGAAAATAAAGGGAAATTTTATATTCTAACATAAACCACGGTTTTCCTATGCAGCCTAAGTCTACCCTTTGATAGAAATCCACAAAGCATGTGTAGTAAATGCTCTATGTAGCCAGTGATCTCTGATACTCCAGCCTGCAAGTTTATGGCATTAATATTGCACATATAGTGGGAACCTGAGTTCAAACACATCTTTTAAATGAAGATGGAAAGTGTAAAAATCCAGGCTTGCATTATGAATACTATCTTCAACAGTGTACGGGAGGAAGACTTTGACATCACTGGTATTTCCTCTGGAATTAAATCGTGCTTGCAAATTTATACAAAACTAACGGTGACGTATAGAACATGTTGATGAACAGGTGGTGAAATGATTTTCACTCTTCTGTTTAAAATCGGTGAAGAGAGTCACAGCAGTCACAGCTTCATACTGGAAAAAAAAATAATAGCAGTCAGAGTGTGGTAGAGCTCTCGCACTGCTTTGTCCACAGACCATGGCAAATAACTCCCTGCCTTGTCCAATATTTATTGGATTTCTTCTGGCTTTTCCTTAAAGAAGCTCAAGAAAGAAGATAAAACAATCCCCCCTTCCCAAGAACAAGCCCAGCATGGTGATTACCACGTGGGTGGATGTGTTTGCAGGTCCAGGGTAGGGTGTTCAATCTTGGCATCTCCACCCTTGGTGAAGCTCCTTCTCCCTTTGCTCTTGCAGATGCTCCAAGCGCAACACGCGGTTAGGGTGCAGGGCAGGTACTTTTTGGCTGCCTGAAGTCATCTGTTGGGCCCCTGCCATATAGATTTCAGTTTCCCAAAAACACGCTCAGCTGTGTAGTTAAAACAGTTATTTTCTGTGGCTTCCATTGGCCTGTATGAGCATCATGTCCAAGAATAATGAAGACTGTGGATATCAGCAATGCCTGTGACATTAGTCACGCCGGTAAGTCAACATCTTTTATTCAAGAAGTTGCTTGGGAATTCCTGAAATCCACGGTGTTGCTAACTTTTCGAAATCTACATGTTAATACTAGTCAATACTGTACATGTTTACCAAGCCCTGAAGCACAACCAAGAAGTAGCTCTTTCTGCTGGTTAATTTTGTGGCTGAGCATTTATTTGTTGCATCAGTGTAATTGAGGAGCTCCCTGCACGTAAACCAGCCCTTCATCTGCAAAGGATTGACCGGCCTTACCCAGGGCAGCACTTTCTAGCTGGGATGCTCAACCTCTGTCACATCTGTACCAACAGCCCATCTGTTAAAGCACCGCTTTCGGAAATTACCAATTTCTGGATGGTGCTGACCAGGTTCCTCTGAATGGGTAATAAAACAAATAAGGGGATAGTTAGGCCGTAGCAAACATTGTGGAGATATCTAGGAAATTGCCATCTGGAAATGTTGCTGTGAAATTGCTGCTACCAGTCCTCGCCCACCGGCAGCGCTTATTTCCTTGGTCTAAGACTGATGCTGTGCAGAACAAAGGAAAAAATCCCTCTTGAAGCAGCTGCTGAACTTTACCTGCGTTTTTTCTTGTCGTTTAGTGCGGCTGTAGGCGGATACAGAGAGGTTTTGGCATCTTCAGCCTCAGTCCAACCTGCTTGGCCGCACGGCTGCCAGTTAGCAAAGCTTTGCCATGTAGCATCTGTTGCACGTTCCAGGTATCACCAGTGTAATTCTTGCTTTTCAGCCACTGCTCTCCTGGGGAATCTGGACATGGTCGCAGATAGCTAGAAAATCAGTTGGGGCAACGTTGTCTGTGTTGTAGGAATGGCTGTTGTGTTTCCATGTGCTCCTTTCTCCTAGAGATGGGGGGTATCTTTGGAAAAACATTACGGATAAGAGGCCGGTCCTGGTTATTAGTTGTTTGTTTATGGATGTTTCCCTTCCCTGCTTTTGTAGATGAGCAGGATTAAGATTCTTCTAAAGCAACATCTGAGCCTCTTGTCAATCGTTTCATTTCCTGGCAATTACACAACTCCAGCTGAATGCCGAGTTCTGTCTTATTTTATCCCCGTCTGTGTACTCCCTTGTGTTTTTCTTCCCAGTGTTTGACACATTGCAACCTTCCAGAGTGAATTAGAGGGCTGTCTTTTTTTAGGAAAACAAAGTTTTTGGGGCGGGCAGTAGCATTTGTGTATTCTGTTATCGTGGGTGGCCTTCAGTTCGCAGGGGTCCTTGAAACAGGGAGAGAAGTGACCGTGGACAGAGTTTTCCAGTGCTGTGGAGGCTGCGAATACTCGGTTCGCTGCGCAGCTTTCGTGGTGTTTAGATTTGCAGTTCCTAGGAACAAACGAAACCTCCAGACAGCATAGTTTAAAATAGAAATTCAGTATTTTTGCAATAGAAAGGATGTGTTCGCTTCTGAGTGGGACCAATGCCTTGAAAATTAAGGTGCAGAAAGAAAAATGTCATTGTTTCTTTTTTGTGTGATACCTAAAGCATATGTTTTGATAGCAGTGCAGAGCTAATAGAAACGGATGATACATTATTTCTGTGCACGGAATGCTTCTCTCTGTGTATTTATTAAGTGATAATTACCCCGCTTATGCAAGATGAGTACTGTGGCATGTGGAACACATTGTTAGGCACTGCAGTTATGCCATTAATGTTTTCAGGCTTCACATCCCTGTGTGTCAGTAAGAACTTGCACTGGTTTTCATTAATTCTTGCTTGTCCTTATAAATAATAACAACTGTGTTTAAGCTTATTGTCTTCTGACACCAGGTTTTGTGCATGGGGATGTAACGTGAATCAAAGTTCTTGGTGGCCTAAAGGATCTCGTTGTTTCGCAGTGTGATGACTCTCCCGAGTGTTTTCTGTGCAGGGCACACACATCCTGCCGAGGTGGTTTGCTGTCCGAGCTCCTGGGGAAGCAGAGCAGCCTGATTTTTGTGTCTCAGAATTGCTTCAAATGGATGGTCACCGTTTGGAAGCACCTCCAGAATTTCACGTCAGGAGTCAGTGAGGGGATTGTAGGGTGCGGAGAGCGTGTTGATGCTGCTTTAGTACTGTGATTTTCAGTGTTGGAAAGAATCAGCAATCGATGTCTTTGATATCATAGATATCTGTACTAATAGCCTTGCGCCCCGTGTCTCTGTGCCGTACCTTTGGTCACCCCTGTCCTCTCGGCAGCCGGCTGCTGCTCCTTTTTGCCTCTTACTATTTGTTATTAGAGACGTAGTTGCCAGTCTAAGTGCAATTTACAGCATTGTGCTCATCAGTTACACTAAGAATTGTTTATCATGTCATGAATCTGTAGATTTTCACTTACACATTCAAATCTGCTGAGCCTGCAGGGGAGAGGTCATCGGTAAGCTCCCCATTGTGGATTCTGAAAGGCCTATGTCCTCTGCAGTGACAGCAGGAACTTTGACGAGCCAAATCCAGCTGGATTTTGAAAGGATTAAAGGTGCCACTAAAGCTACAGATACTGGAACAGCACCAAACTGCACAAGCTTCCCAATTCAAATACATCAACCCAAAAGACTTAACAAAGCTTAAAACGAAACCAAACCCAACAGAAGAGTATGTTAGTATAGGGTACCAAATAACCTTTAGGACTCATACCAGCCCCTTTCCCTTGGGAATCCGGAGTTTTCCAGTGGCAATACTTACTGAGGCAAAAGAAATGAAGCGGCCGCATAGCTAAGAGATGTTTTATTTCCAGAAGTTTATAAAATTGAGCAGCTGCTGAACGCTTATCGGTGATGCATCTGATTTTTAAGACCTAAAAGAAACATAGTCCAGGAACTACAGTGTGAATGCAGAACTGCAGAGGAGGCAATTTGTATTCTGTTTACCAGTAAGTGATGACACATGGTGTATGCGCTAGAAACTGAATGCCCAGACGAATTCCCATTTCTTTGTAAACTCCCCCAAGCAAGTTTATAGCAGTGTGTTTCTGAAATCCTGCTGCATGGGTGGTCTTAGAAACTGTGCATTTTGCACTGGACTGATAGGATTTTAGGTAAGTGTATATATATTATCATTTGGCTTGCAAAAAAAACCCAAACCAAACAAGTGATTATGTGTCTCAGATGCAATTGTTTTCCCAAGTAGGTTACCAGAAGGTAATATTTGATTTTTCGTGCATTCCTGACATTTACTCGCTGTATAATGATTTAGCCTTGTAATGCTGCAAATTCAGTTGAAAACTGGCATATGTTTAATCAGTGGCTCCACTGTCCTAATCTTTTATTTTATCTTTTTAGATTTATAGTTGTAAATCTGTAAAGAGAACAAAATTAAAGAATGGCCATCTATGATTTTGCTGCTGATTTTATTTAAGTAATGTGTGAGACATAATTGCAGCTTCTGTTTGCTTTTTCTGATGCCTAAAAAAAACCCGTGTATTACAGTTTACATGGACTAGAGACAGCCTGTTACAGCAAACTTGATCGTTGAGTCTCATACAGCCAGCTGGAACAGAAATCTTATTATTATATTTTTGCTGTAGTCTCTCAACTCTTAAGAAATTCCAGTGATAGCTATCCTGAACTTTATTTGTTCTCTCTCACAAAAGGCATGCTGTGCTGGGCTGGGGATGTGGTTTCTGCATGTGCAGAAGTAAGTTAGAGGAAAGATCAAAACTTAGAGTGTCAAAAGTGAATTGCTGGTGGGAAATTTAAATTTGCATTTTATGCTTTGTTCTCACTTTAGCTGACAGATTGTTTCCCGTGTCGTTTCTAATGTGTCCCTTTCTTCCACTTCCAGTGACTATGTGGGCAAGCTGCTGTAATTGGTTTTGTCTGGATGGCTCACCTGAAGAGATGCAGCCTCAGCCGCAGCAGGGACCCGGAGCCCAAGCTTACTCCAACCCCGGGTACAGCTCCTTCCCCTCTCCCACGGCCGCAGAGCAGAGCTGCAAAGCCTGCGGCGTGCGCTTCGACAGCTCCTCCAGGAAGGTGAGTTGCAAACATCTTCTGCTGCGCCCCTGACTTAGGGCACTGTTCATCTGATTTCCATTTAATGACAAAGAGCCAATTGGAAGAGAAACGGGTGCACCTTAGAGGCCTCTGATTTGAGGATGTTCCACGTGGGAGAAGACAGCTTGCCTTTGCTTCTGTGCCTTTAGTCATTCTTTCCCAATTAGCAGATGTAGTTAAAGATGACTGGAAATACGGTAGTTAACCTTCAGGAGACTTGGCTTTCCCAGGCACTGAAAGAAGAATGCCATGAGTTTTTAAAATTTGTTATTTAAAAACACTAATGTCCTTTTTTTTAAAAAAAAAAAAAGTGGCAAGAAGTTTAGTAATCTGTGCTTTCAACAGAGGAAGATCTACATATCTCTTTTCCAAACTGCTGTTGCTCAAATTAAAAAGCCCATGTAAGTTTATTGAGGGGCTGTGGTGAACTGCTGAAGCTCGGTGCCAAAAAAAAAAAAGAAAAAAAAGACTAAATCCAGTTTATCTTCCTTGTAAAATTCATTTGTGAGCATATAGATGTTAAAATAATGGTTGCCACAAGATTTTTAATTAGACAGCAAGCCCTGTCTGCAGCAAGATTTGGGCATGGTGGTTCCTTTAATGCTGCTTGAAAAATGTTTTAGTGGGGGAAGTTGCTTGGAGTCCAAACTCTGTGGCTTAAGTGTCTTATATATAGTATGTCACTGAACTTAATAATGTGAGAACTGAAAAATTACATGGAGTTTTGGCCACACCCCTTTTATGGGGAAATTAATAAATTGGTCTTTCTTGCACCATTTTATTCATGTGTGCTGGCACGTATCTGAACAATGATAAGTTTTGGCAGAGCTGTTGCTCACGAAACGGATGTTTATACATTTTTGCACTGAGAAGTGTTATTGCCCCAGGAATCACTACAAACTTAAATTTTGGTAATGTGTTTTGGGGTTGGGTATATATGTGAATCTATTTTGGGTACGTGAATATGCTTAGACTTCACCTGATAGTAGGCAGGTTCTAGGAGAGGTGGGAATGGTGCAGTTGCTGCATGTGACTCCACGTAGCATTTTCTTTAACAGTGTCCTCATAAACATGATGTATCTTCTCAAACACTTGTGGAAAGAATTATTCTGAATCCGGTGCTTACTCCTCTGCACAGTAGCAAATAGTGGATGTAGATGATTCTGCTTTTGAAATGAAAACAATTTGTGCAGTTAAGTCTGGAGTAGACAGTAGCACTGCTAGAACCATGGTCCCATTTTTCCTGGTTATCTTCTAAAACATCTGTTCTAATATAAGCTCTCTTTAAAGCAGTCTCTAGTATAAGAGTCATCAGTACCATTCCAAATATGTAAAAATTTGGGGACTAGGTAAAGCTCTGCTGGGCAAATTGTAGAGGATCTGCTGAAGCAATTTAAGACGTTTCTGCCCCCCCCTAGATTCCCTGTTTTTCTGCTGGATTTGGCTGTCAGTGTAAGTGGGGCAGCAGAGTACAATGTGTGCTTGTCTCAGCTGCTCCCATTCAGCGCAGACTATCAATGAAAATGAGTTTGAGGCTTCTATTCCACATTGCGAAGCGGGGGGGGCTCCTAAACCTTCCTTCCACCATCCTTCTGCCACCACAACTACAGAACTGTGGTATCTGGGACCAGCTTTTCAGCTAGATGGCTACAGGTGGCAAAGGTCTGCTAGAGCTCATCCATCAGCCCTTGCTCTACAGAAGAGAGCTGGATACATACCTCATAAAAGACTGACATGTTTGTATGCCATGTTAATTCTTTAATTCTGTTGATATAGGCCAAGAAGTGTCTGAAATCTCACCTTCCTGCAATGAGAGCAGGGAAAACTCTGCATTCTCTCCCAGGAGAGGCAGTACCTTTGAACTCTAGTGTCCAGTTAACGTTTATGCTGAAATACAATAGATAAAAAATAATTCCTTCCATCATTGGTGACTGTAAAGATAACCTAGATTGCTTTAAAAATACCCCAAATCAACCAACAAACAAACAGAACCCCAAAAAGCATAATGGTGGCATCTTAAGTACTTGGTGGTGTATTTTAATTTTCATATAACATGGCACCTACTGAAAGGATTAGGGTAGGGGACATTCGAATGGAGCATGTACTTAGAAGATGCTTTTAAGTAACTATTGGAGCATCTTTAAAGGATGTAAAATTTAATTATGGTAGCAAAAACCTCTGAGTATTTTTTGTGTTTTTGTTCTCTTGCATGACTTTTTAATCATGGTTTTGTGCAGCAAACCGATTCCACAAAATCTTTTTGCTTTAAAACAAGGATTCTTCCTTTCCCTCTCCGCTGCTAGAAGCTATGGCAGGCTTTCTTGGTGGATATGTCAGATTGTTATTCCTTCCTCCCCCATTTTCTGATGTCAGTGCCTTAAGTTGGCTGACATTTTCAGGAGGATGCTTTTCTTTGCATACTTGCAGAAAAAGCTCCTGGCAAGATTGAGTGTAAGATGAAAAAAACAACCACCCAACCCAAGCAACAGTAGCCGTAGTGAAAGCTTGAATGTTGGCATTTCTTCATTTTATCCTGCAGACGGAGAAGAGCCAAGTGTATCAGAGGCCCATCCTGGTATCTCTGGGAGACTAGATGTTAGAGCAAACAACCGGGAACAGCTTCCATTCTGGACAGGCTTCTGATTTAAAGTATTTCACTTCTGTTTGACCATCCTGTGATTGTGCTACCAGCTCGTAAACGTCGTTCAAAAATGGTCTGACCTTTTAGTAACAGGTTTTAATCTACAACAACATTTGAAACTAATCGGTCTGAAGAGACTGGCGTCTTCAAGCGTTGCCCTTTCAGTTCAGAGTTCAATGAATATATTGAAGCTGTAAAAAGCTGCTTAATACTGAGATTTGGCAAGCAGCTTCTGTGCGTCTTTAAATACTTGATGCTCAGATACAGGCTGGGGGGATTTTTTTTCCCCTGATGAATCCTAGTGGGGAACTGATAAGCCAGAGACATGTCTGGTTTTATTTTGACTTCTGAAATGTATCATTTGATAACTGAGGCAGACTCGTGTTATTACTGTTGATTGCTTGCAAAAAAAACCCAAACATGTTGGATAATGCAGCCCTTGTGCTGCGGTGGCTTACGTGGTGTCTCAACATAAGTGCTTAAGTAGGGGGTTTCTGGCTGGAAGGTCCTTGGCCGTAGAGTGATTCCCTTTGGAGCCTGTTTGACAATCAGCAGAGCAGGGGGGCGGGGGCTTCCCCCTGCCAGAGAAAAGCAGGGATGGTTGGTTTTAGGGTGTTTTTTTTCCCCCTCAGTTCTTCTGGCCGCTGCCCCATCAGAGACGGGAGGTTGAGAGAGGTGGAGTGTTGTCAATGGGGTTCTTTTCTATTCCTCTGCCTTTGTGGAGCTTCTGTTCCCCAGCTCCAGAGACACGCGCAACCAGTAATTCCTGTCCCTGCCCTGAAAATCTCCCAAGGAACTGGATTGCTCCTGCAGTCCTAGGGTCAAAAAAAGTCAGTCAGACTTACTGATGTTTTTTATAATGACCAAGTTAAGGAAAACTTTTCAAAACTGGATGGTATGTGGAAGGAAATTGCCCTTCCTTTCTTGCTCTGTGATGATGAAAGTCACTTTTACTTGGAAGGCCCCCAAACAGCAATTTTGAGATGAGGTTTCAAGTTTGCATGCCCAGCGATTCTGTCTGTGGTAGAAATTCTCATTTCTTAAAATGCTTAGGCAGGACATGGGGATTCTTTCCACCAACTGTCGTTATAAGTCTATTACAGGGTCTAAATGAGAAGTCTGTCGGTTATAATTGTAAGGGGTGCGTGGGGCAAGGGGGCTGCCGGGCTGCAAAGGGGATCAGAAGGAGCTGATGTAAGCAAGTCATGTATTTACACCTTTTAAAACATGAGAAACATCTGCTTTCTTTGAACTGTGGAGTGAAAAATGTTCTTTAATCACTAGGAGCAATTAATGAAACAGGGTTTTTTGTCTCTGAGTTTTGTTACTTGTTGCTTCTCCAACTCTGCATGTTGTTTTTTTTTTCCCTTGCATAGCTCTGAGGGGTCAGGATGTCAGGATTTCATAGAGATGCTTGTCTTCTCGGACACTCTGAATTAACATTTTTAACCAGCGCTAAAACCAGTTCTTTCTTCCCTCAGGACTTTTTAAAAGGCACATAATGCAGCTGTTCTGCTTCTATTCCTATTGGAAAATGTAGAATTTGACTTTCCAAAGCGTTGAACAGTCAAGTTTCTGCAGAAGCCAACATGGACTGTGAGTGCTTGGAACTTCTGAAAATCGAGCCCTGAGTGACGAGATCAGAACAGTGTAAAATATAAACATTAAACAACAGAATTTAATCTGTAGAGTTTTGAAACATCTGGGGCCTAATATTTCCAAAACTTCCAACACTTTCTGTCTAGCACCGAACTGGCACACAGTGAGCATATTATTTTCAAAATAAGCTGGCTATTTTTGTTGCATAAATAAATGTTGGATTCTTTGAAGTCTGTCAGACATTGCAAGCCTTGCTGTTTCCTCTTCCTCTTCTGGTGAGAAAAAGATTCATTTAGTAATTGCAGCAAATTGTAAGGAAAAAAATAAGGGGGGGAGGGAGGTCACTCATAACAAGAATTAAATCTATGAAATAGAGAAATGGTTTTAAGTAGTTCCCTCCAATGCTAGAGCTTTCCTAATGCACAGAGCAATATTTCATTCCTTCATAAAGCAATGCTCAGCCAGCTGTAATTTACTTGAAAGTCTGCTGCCTCATGGGTGTCTCCTGATCTCATCTGTGGCTTAAACTGGATGAACAGGTCTGGAATACGGTGCAGAAAACTCCTGTCATTTGAGGGAATTGTTTAAAAATACAGTATTTCATTCTGAATAAATGGAGTGTAAATAGTGCTTTTTGAGAGCTATGAAGACTCTAATGATCTGCTCATGGGAGCAATCCTTTTCCTCATCTAGGAACGTGAGTGACATACCTGGCACTTTTAAATAAATTAGATTCTGTATGGTTTAACAGAGGCTATCGCTTACTTTGCCTTCCAGACGGTAGGGGAGCACTGCCTGCGGTCGTTGGGCACCTCTGTTGCAGGTGACAGGGGATGGGTTTGATTCTGTTCCCTTCTCTTTACCAGCACATCTGCTTGGACTGTAAAAAGAACTTTTGTACGTCCTGCTCAAGCCAACCTGAGGGGGGTCCCCTCCTCTGCCATCTCTGCCAGCGCTTCCGAGCCACAGCTTTTCAGCGGGAAGAGTTGATAAAGATGAAGGTGAAGGATCTACGAGACTATTTGGCACTCCATGAGATTTCCACAGAGTTGTGTCGTGAAAAGGAGGACCTGGTATTTCTGATTCTTGGCCGGCAGCCCGTAATTACCCAGGAAGATCAGATAAGAACAAATCCATTTAATACTAGTGCCTCTGGACAGCAAGACTTTGTGATTCTCCCACCAACCAGCACAGCATCTTCTACCTCACATGATGCGTCTCCCGTGTCTGCAGATCCCATCTCAAGTTCACTCGCTCAGGAACGCCAACAGGTACAGCCTCTAGCCAGAAGCATCTTTTGCAACTCATTCATCTCTGGTTTTGGATTAACTACTAAGGTGTTGCGTGAGATTTTCCAAGTAGATAATGTGCCAAAAAAATTTGACATTAAAGATGCCTGTTTAAAAAGCAAGGAGGGCTTCTGTTTAGAACAGATGACAAAATACGTCAGTTGCATTTTATACACACTCTTCTCAGGGTTTGGAGTGAGGACCTCACGCTTTCCTACAGGATAATTAGGAAAATGAGTTATTTTACACTGCATTGCTGCTGCACCAACTCTGATGCACCATTCCTTTTCTGCATTAGTGGAATTTAATTTGGTGGGCAGCGCTGGGTGTACTGAACACTCACTCTGAGCAAAACATAGCTATTTTGAGATGTGTTTTCTCTGGTGCTCTGCTCCACGCTTGCCATTGCCACTGGATACTCCTGTGACGGGTTCCTTTGATACTTGATGTCTGTGTTGGGCACAGATCTGTCTGGTGTTTTGATGTTGACAACTCTCTGACAATTCTATGTAGGTGTTAGATGAAATGGTTATTATTACTCTCTAATTCATGTGCAAGACAGCAAGCACAATTTAAAATAATCATGGATTTGAAACTGCTGGGGAAGATAATTGTGAGATGGGTGAGGGTTTTGGTATCTCCTGCACCAAGATGAATAGAAGACAAAACCCAAGTCTGTTGTTAGTCTTCAGTTCATGATGAACCCTGCAGCTCTGACGAACCTTGTCAGGGGCATTTAAGCTTAGTTATTTTTTATTGACTTTGCTTTGTTTGTCTTTCTGCTATCTGGTATGGGAAGTTTACTCAGTGTTTGACATCTGCTCCTAGGTCTATTACTGTTATTAGGTATATTTAGTTTCCTGTAGACCAGAGCTGTGAAAGTGTGTGTACCTTCTGCTTCCTCAGCAGATACATCCAGTACAAAAGAAGAGTTTTCCTGGGAGGATATTTTTTACAAATCATTAAAGGGCCTTTTCATTCTCAGATTTTCTGATTATTGCCATCTCAGTTTTTACCAGCATGTTCAGCTCTGTCCTCTTCCCGTGCTGCCCCGTGGTACATTTCAGCTTCTTGTCTCGACTTGCATGAGATCCTGCTACAGTTCAGGCTCTTTCATCGTTATTGTTAGTCTTTTGCTTTGTAAATATTAACAAGTCACCACTTAGATAAGTAGGATGGTAACATTACAGTCTCCTTTGTCAGCAGGGAAAGCACAGAGGGGAAGGGTAGCTGCTGAGGGTGAGTCAGCTAGAATTACACTGCAGTTCCTTTCATTTTATTAAGTGCTCAAAGCAACTGCCCCTTCTCATTCTCCAGTTTTGTTGCTGCTGGTCCTTCATTTAGTATCTCCCATTTGTCCACTCCAGAACCCACCTGAGGAGGTGTTTCTGTGTGGTTCCTTCAAAGATGGCCTGTAGCCTTTTTTGAGCTGTGCTAGAGGAGTCTTGCACAGAGCCTTGCACCAACACCCCATGTGCCATCAGAGCTGTGATTTCACACAATGTCACACATTGCAGCCACGTCAGTGAAGGATTGCATCTATATGTGTGTGTGTGCGTTCTGTGTGTGTATAAATTTGGTCTCCACATGATCCAGCCTCACAAGAACATCACGTGGCATCTTGCTGTACCAGTTCTCTATCAGAGTTTAAATAAAGCGGGGCTCTAAAGGGTCAGAAGCTGCACTTCAGTTTCAAAAAAGCTTTATTTGTTTAAAGTTTATTTGGTTTTGTAAGTGCTGCACAGGAAATATCTTCTGCGAGTGTGCCTCGCTTTTACCTTGTGCTGCGGTTTGTCCTCCCAGTGGGCAGGGTTTGCAGTTAAAGTAACTATCCAGCTTATTTCCCTTTGGACACGCAGAGATATGCTGGTGGTGAAAGCTTTATTTCCTCTTCTAGGCAAACGGTTACGTGCCTCCGAGCCAAGTCGGTATGACAGGAGATGAGAATGCAGCAGAAGCACCAACAGAGGAGGAGACACAGGTTTGTGTGTCCTGGAATTAGATGACAAGGAATAGCAGGTTTTCTGGGCTGTATTTGGTAGCACAGAATCATTACTGCAGGGAGATGGGTGGCTAAACAGTAATTCAGACTGACCGCTGGCAGACCCAATCAGCCCCTTTCTTTGGCATCATCCTGTCCCCCACATATAGAAAGATCTGGTGTCATTTGGACACTATAATAATAGAAATTATTTATTTTGATCCCAGGACTTTTGTTTCTGATAGATGGAGGAATTCACAGAGTAATGCACATCCAAACATGAATTCCTGCTAGTGCACACCTTGAAAGTCGATTTAAGATTGTAGTGTGAAGCGTTGAGGGCAAGAATCATTCCATCTGTGTTCCCTTTCAGTCTAGTGACTCAGAAGACAACCTGGTGCCGGGGAGGAAGGCTTCCCTCTCTGATATCACGAGCATCGGAGACATCAATGCACTCTCTGTGCGACAGCTGAAGGAAATCCTTGCTCGCAACTTTGTCAACTACAAAGGCTGCTGTGAAAAGTGGGAGCTGCTGGAGAGAGTGACCCGTCTTTATAAAGAGAAAGACCTTCAACATCTAGGTAAGAAACTTAGCAAACATTTTCCTGCCTGTTTTCCAGGTTTTCCCTTTTTACAGACAGTGGCAGAAGGAAATAGGACTTCTCTCACATTTCTGTTTCTTGTAAGTGGGGAGAGGGAGTGTTTCTGTTTGAGGAGAGTGTTACGGTAGCTCTGGAGAGCGACTTCCCTGGAGTAGCAACAACTGGGAACTGTGTGCCCTTCACCTCGGGATCGTGTGTAGCTGTGCCAGGTCGTGCTGGTCGCTGCATCACCCACACAACAGCTGATGCGCGACTGTAGATGGATGACTGTCAGTGCTGGGGTGAGCTCTTATCTATTGACTCACAGCAGCTGGCAACGTGAGCAGGAAAATGCCCTGCCCCAGCAGGAAAATGCCACCAGAGAGCAGCCGGGCAATTCAGAGAGGGCTTGTGCTCAGTGACAGCAGCTGCCACGGCTGAAGAGTTGTGGGTGTCTGTGGTTTGACTCCAGCCCCTTGATCACAAGCGCGTTCCCCCTGTGCACTACCTGCTCCTGCCGGGCCCGCACAGTTGACTGATGAGGGGACAGCGGTGTGATAGAGGTTGCAGAGAGAAGGTACCTGGCATGACTTTCAGGGGCCACTTTGCAATTCTAGTTGATTGGTTTAAAAAGAATACATATACTTGTAAATGATCTGCAAGAGAAACATATTTTAACACTTGAATTTCATGGAGAGGTTTGTTTCTCAGTGTTGTCCAAAGTAGCATTGTTTTGTTAAATATATCTCTCTAAGCTTTGTCCTCTATGAACAATAAAAGATCTAAGACAGTTGCTTTGGTTTTATATTCCTCTTGTACTTTTAACAGAATGTATCCTTTTCTCTTAATTACTGTTGCCTGGGCACGTGCTCAACAATACTGGTCTAACACCAAAGAAACTGTCACAAGGGGCTATTGAAAGTGTAGTTCTGGGAAGCCAAACACTGCATAAATTCCAAGACTGTCTTAAAAATTGAGAAATCACTTCAGATGGTTGTTTATCTTTGTGAAGCGTTAGCTATTGGGGAAGTGCAGCAGAAATGGCTGTTCTTGTCAGTTGAACAGCCCATCCTGACCAGAGAATCAGCTGGAACCTCTGCCTGAGGATCAGCAGAAAGCAGTTTTGGTTTGGTAATCCCCCTTCAGGGCTTTCATCTCCTGCTTCGGTATTGCTTGAGTGAAGTTTTTTTTTCTTCCAGCTTCTCTTATTCTCCCCAAATAACTTTCTTTTCTTATGTTGCAGTTTCTGACACTGACGATCAAACTGGTAAGTGACATTCTTAACCTTGCTTCAGTCGCCTCGTTGCATCTCAGTCGTGTTTCTGTTTTCTGTGGCACAGAAAATCCTGCGTGAAAGCTAAAACGTTCTGCTCCTTGCCAGACGGAACAGATCTGTCCACGTTAGTGTAGGTGCAAGGGGGATTTTCTTGCAGCCCTTCAGTGAGCGGCAGTGCAGTAGGAAGCCCTTCGCTAAAGACAGCCGCCAGGTTGCACAGAAAGGGACGTACCTTTCTCTGTCTCACGCAAACCGTGGTCTCTCGTTTGCTCAGGTGGTGCCGGGCTCCCTGGCACGGAGGAAAACCTCTGCAAAATCTGCATGGACGCACCCATCGACTGCGTCCTGCTGGAGTGCGGCCACATGGTCACCTGCACCAAGTGCGGGAAGCGGATGAGCGAATGTCCCATTTGCAGGCAGTACGTCATCCGGGCCGTCCACGTCTTTAAGTCCTAATTGCGCGTAAGGAAAACCGATGCCTTAAAGCCTCAGCTGCTGTTAGAGGAACGGTCGGAATCGCTACAAATAGTTAGGTCAGGAATTAGCATACGGACCCCATTGGAAGCTGGGGGAAGGATGAAGCGTGGGGAAAATCCTTCTTACTCAAGCCATGCCCGGCTCCGCTCTTCCCACGATCGTGCTTTACACCACAGTGCCTGGACTCCCTGGAGCTTACTGCCAGCAGCAGACACAGAAATGGGTAACGGCCTACATTCTACAAACACTTCATCCACTGGTGTTGGGGACGGATGGATGCTTGGCTTTCCACCACAAAGATCAGATTCAGAGGCTTTGTGTTTTCCCCTGAATAATAAAAAAAAGTTGAACTGGGGTCTCAAAAAGTGACATTTGTTTTGCTGCTTAGGCTTTACGCACAGGAACAACTTTATTTTCAAAGATTAAAATTTTCCTGTGCTTGTTAATTTGTTTTTTTTTTTTTTTTAATTTAATGTTAAATTCTTATGCTTGCAGGCCAGGCAGACTGCCTCAGATCTCCGTGTTCAGAATAAGCGTAATTCTAGCCTAGTGCAATTGTGGAAAAATGTATAATTTTATTTGGAGATGGACTTCGTATTATTGAAAAATGTAAAGGGAGTGAGACTCCATGAAACACCCAGCCTTACCTTGTGTGGTGGTGGTTTTCTGTTTACACGCCAGCGAGAGGGAGATTTCTAGTTTGACAGTTGTTGGTTCCTTTGCCTTCCCAGGCTTCCTTACAGTATATGCCAGCAATCGGTCTAAACCCAAACTGACTTCACTTGATTAAGAAGCTACGAATCTAAAGCTTGAATCTTTTAGAGGGTTTACTGTGGAAAACATAGAGCTATGAGTAGTAAGGATTCCATTGCTACACAATCATTTTTAAGTACAGGTGACTTTTTAGAGGGGAGACACGAAAGAAAGCAAACTTTGTCTCCCTTGAATCAACAAGGTGCGTGATCAGTGTTGCAGGTGCTTGTGTTTACTAATCAGCTTCCCCTTATTCTTGCCTTTGCTCAGCTTCACAGTACTGTTATGTTCAGACTGCTTATCAAAAGCAATTTATTCTGTACTCTTTCTACTTGTGAGGGTGGATAAGAAATTCTGTGGTCCGATACACGACAGTTGCAAGCCCTTAGAGCTTTCCTCATCTGGAAGCCTTGCTGGAGAAGACTGTAACGTGTATTTTTTTCCCCCTGCAATCATTCAGTCCATTGGGCTGGTAACACAGATAAGCTTCAGAATCTTGATGCCTTAAGTTTTCAGCCACCGTGGGATTGTGTACTTCGCTTGTGAAGTTAAGTACCTTCTGCTGCAGGTTTTTTCCTGTCTAGTTTTCCCCTTTACGGGGGGGCAATCGCTTAGTGTTCAGACTGAAGCTCTGCCTGGCTGCCAGCAGAGGAACAGCGTAAAAACCCCGTGTTCACTTACAGCTTCTGGAGTAGTGGAAGTGCAGTTACAGAAACGAACGCCAAAGCCATCTGCTTTTGCAGTAAGTGGTAATGTATGTTAACAGCAAGTTAAACTTCTGTAATCTTTAACGTGGAACAGTGCATGGGTAGCAGCTCCACAGTTGGCACGGGGTAGAGGGTCTCTGTTCCACACGTCGGAATGAAAAAAGCATTTAAGATGAAGAAACCTGTCAGTCAGCGGCAGCAGAACCTCTGCGCTATTGAGGTGGTCTCGGAACTCCACAAAAATGCGACAGCTGCTGAGGTTTATTGATCTAAAAATTCTGAGTTTTACCTCTTTCCCTGCCGGGGTTGGTCTCGAATCCAGCACGAGAAGAGAACTGGTACAAGTCAGTGCACCATGTTAAAAAAGAAAAATAAATAAATATTGCAGGTAAGCAGTAACTGTATTTACTCTTCAAGAGGTTCACTGGGACCTCTTGACGAGGTACAG
This sequence comes from Arenaria interpres, assembly GCA_013399435.1. Lineage (NCBI taxonomy): Eukaryota > Metazoa > Chordata > Aves > Charadriiformes > Scolopacidae > Arenaria > Arenaria interpres. The sequence goes on along the minus strand of VXAK01003701.1, from coordinate 375,925 downwards.
GAATACACACACAAAGTGTTGAACAGCCTCATTTAGTAAATTCACTGTGAAAATTCATGTTGTCATATTTTTCAATAAACTCAGGGCTGGGGGAATTTAGCAGGAAGGTGGTTATTCCCCTGGGGACAGATGGACTTTTACTTATAGAGAGTAGGCTTATTTTCTACAGCAGATAAATCAGTTGCAGACCAACACCTAGAAACGTTAGGAGTGGGAAGATGTACCACCACAGGACTCGGAAATGTGTTTTTTGAAGGGAAGGCTCTTTTTTTTTTTTCTTTTTCTCCTGACAACAGTGTTTCCCTTGCAAAAATTGATTCTTTACTATGGATATGATTGTTTTTAAAGGAAAATCAAAATCTGGAGGAAACTGATTAATGATCCAAAGGAATATAATGATCTGAACTAATAAAGTAAATGGAAATATTTATGTGCTTTATGTACACTGTACATAGTTTAAGTATTTTAAAAGTTAATATTCTACTTGAAATGGCATCTTATTCTCTATTAAATCCTCTTGGTACTATAATGGTTAAACTTACTAGTTTTGGTACAGAAGTTTGGTTTATAATTTTATAATAAAGTCAAAATGTGATTTAGTTAACCTCGTTTTCTGACTCTGCTGCCACCAGGTTGGGAGAAAGCTCCTTCTGAACTTCAACCAGAAAAGGCTTAGAGGCCTTAGAGGTTGGGGTACAAGTACAGAAGAGGTTGGAGGAAAAAAGTTAACTGAAACCACTAACTTTTTAGCAGTATAATCTTATCTTTATGAATATTGCAAATTCACAATATTACTCTGTTCCCTTTTGAGACTAAAGAACCAGTGAACCCGTCAACTCACTTTTTCTTTCATAAACGTACCGTGTAGTTGGCCAACTCATGCAGAGTTATTCAGCAAATGCACACTGTCATTTGCAAAGTAGTTGAGTTAAAATGAACCCTAAAAAAAACCCCACCAAAAACCTATCTTCCTTATTTCATTAATATTCAAGTACTTCCAATAGTTTTGAGGTCTCTCAACTATCCTAGCATATCCAGACGATAGAGTTCCTTTCTCAGCTTTTACTTGTTGAAACACGAATCCCAGAACACGAGCACCAGATTCCATAAAACAACCCCATTCCAAGAGGACACTTGGATAATGCTACAGCACTTGCTGTAATGGAAGCTTATTTTGTGTCCTAGTTTTAATGTGAAGCCTCCAGTAGAGGTGTAAACGCTACTGGATAGAGACACAGATCTGTGCTCAATGTTAGAAGACAGGGAAGAAAAACCAAACCAGGAGGATGCGTGTCCTTCACACAAATTGTAGCCGTGCAGCAGAACTCTCCTGGCAGTACAGCCTCACGTATTTGGTGGTCGGGTTTCCTGTCCAGGCAAAGAATAACCTTTGGAAAATAAGTCCTGACAGCAAAGAAGAAACTGCTTCAGTTTTATTTCTTTATCTATAAAAATACCCAAACTTTAAAAACCCAAGGAGACTAAACCAGCACGTAGATGAGTGCAGTGGTCTACATTATGGGCAGAAAAATGGATTCAGCAGTGACATTTCTTCAGAGAGTTGTTTTAATTAATTCCATATGGTTGCTATGGATCTTTACCTCCGATGGACTCGGGCATTTTATTTCTATCCACGTCTCCACAGAGGAATCTCACCATTTCTCCCACCTACCTAGTTCTCAGCTGTACTCTTCAGGGAATTGTTGTGCCAGGACTGCTCAGCTGCCCCGCACTCCTAGCACGGGGCCACCAGCCTCCGCTTCCGGATGCATTCCCAGATCCAGTTGGGAGACACACGTTTAGCACCAGGATTGTCATCAATGTCCCCTATGACATGCGTTGCTGAGGCTGTGTCAAATTCTTGCACAAGATCCCCATCGTACGCTATAAAGTACCGCCGGATTTTGTCGAAGTCCTTCACGGAGGGCGACAGGTAGAGCTTCACACCAGTGAATATGTCCAGCAGCGTCTGCGGTTTGTGCAAGAGATGCACAGGTTGGTAAAAACATTAGATTGGCCTGGAAATTACACTAAATTCTTTGAGGCATGAACGAGTCCACTCACAGTTCCCAAGGTTATCGTTCTAATCCCACACCTAATAACTGTAAATTGCTCTTCGGACCGACATTAAATCATACACAAGAGCAACACCCGTCCAGTTCCTCTGAACCCAGATGTTACAGCTGAACAGTGCCTCCCCAGCTAAGGGGAGTTATTACCCCATTATTCTCCTTGGTGGTGATGCTGATGTGGTCCAGTAAACACCATCTTAACGTCTTTGCCTTTACAAGCTGATGCTTCTTAGGCAAAGTAGAAGAACATAACTGTCCTGGGAGGAGGCTTGCTGTTTACATCAAAATAGCTACTCCAGGCTTATCAGTGAAACTCTAGCTCAGTGATTCTTAATCCACTCCTACAATTTGCTGCACAATGGGCTAGAAAGGACAAGTTCTCTCCTGCTACAGCTCCCAACTCTTCCATACGCAGCGGTCAGGAAGAGCAGCCGCTCAGCAATTGCAGCGCTTTGTGGAGCAGAACATCGTTGGTGGGTGAACAGAGTATTGACCTTTAGCGTGACAAACCCAGTTATGTCAGCGGTGCAAGGGCTGCAGTCACCCACTCCCTTTACAAGAGGGCTTGTTCCTGCTGTTTTCTGCCCTTACATTTCATTTTAGTTCAGGGTGCTGCTACAGGGAGATTTCAAAGGCTGTCCACATGGAAGGTAAAAGTGAATAGACAGCTGAAATTGCCTCAGCTTCCTCCCACCCCAGCTCTCCATACCTTTTTTTCATTGTCTTCCATCTCAGATGCTTTTCTCTTCTCCCCTCGTTTCTCCTCTGATTTTTGAGGGGATCCAATGACTGGTTTGTTCTCTGAAAACAAAAACTTCTCTCATTTTTGCTCTCTGTCCAGATACTAGATGTGTATTAATTGGGGGGAGAACAGTGAAGAGAATAAAAAGGAAAAAGGCTTTCCCCCCTTCTTTCTGGAAAATCCGTGAGTTAGAATGTAACTGGTAAGACAGATTTTTCTACTGCAAATGGCCCAGGGCATCTTCCTGCCTCATCTCCAGGATGTTGCTGTTCACCTTCCCTCCTTGCTGTCACCACGCTGCCTTTTTGAGACTGCTGAGAAATTTGCTTCACGTTATTCCCCAGTGACAAAGCACTGGTGAAGCAAACTCATTTCACAGCTTTGCAGTTTACTACCTGGAAATCCCCTCCATCCAGATGCCCTATTTATATGCATGAATTTCATCCAAATAAAATTAAATAGTGGTTCATGGCCAAAAACGTGGAACCAAAGGGCATGTGATCTGCAGGAACAGGAGCAGCAGGTTTGCTGTTCACACCACTCTGACACACATTGCTAAGGACCTTCATCTAGTAAGATTAAAAGGGGCTGAAGTCCCAAAGAAATCACTCCAAAGTGACTTCCCAGAGAAATCACTCCGAGGTAGTTTTGGAACTAACTATAACTGAGACTCTGGTAGGTTCAAGGTACCTGTTCTAGGAGAGCTTTTAGTCTAAATGAGTTGCCCAAGCACCAACCTAAACAGCATCCTCCGTGCTGTTTCCATCTTTTCTCAGTCCCAGCACACCTCAGATCTGTGGCTGCTCAATCCGTGCTACGAACACCACAAGGGTCTGAACAGCTTTGCCCATGAACCCTGAGGAGCACATGAAAGCTGCCACAGGATCTTCAAGCATCTCACAGAAGGCAAAGATCCAACCCCAGCCTGCCCCAACCACAGAGAACCCCGAGGCTCCTCTCCCTGGAAAGCACCATCTTACCTTCTGGCTTCTTGGCTTTTGCAGGTGACTTGCTTGGGGGAGTTTTAATAGCGCTGTGTGGTGTGGAAGACCTGGAATTTCCCTCGTTCTCTCCACTGCTGCCAGCTGTGGACTCATCTTCCTCCCCAGCAGCAACACTGAAATCAGCCTTCTCTTTGGAGAGCTGGTACAGCTCCTGTCCCACCAGAAACACAGCACCGCCTTTAGCCACAGTGAAGCTTTCGATACTAGACACAAGCTGTAATATATGGTCTCCTCTTGTTTGTTTCCCCCCATGAAGTGTTTGCTCATATCCTTTTTCCTCCTGCACCTCTTTGTGGCCATTTTCCTGTCAACTTTGATCAAACTCTTTGCCTTCCACCCAGCTGCTTGACATTAAGGGATGGTACCGAGATATTTACATGATCTACTACAGAACAAGACAGACAAACTCTTCTGAGCCTGGCTCCTTGGCCTGAAAAATGAACAATACCCATTGCTCACTGACAGAACAGTCCGTCTGAAGAGGGTATTTTACCTCTCTCCCCTACCTGATCAGGGAGCCAGAAAGGCTGTGGGACAGCAGGTGGGCTGAGTCACTCCTTGCTTCAATGGCTTAACGAGCATTTACATCTGCTGCCAGCATCCCTGTAGGCAGCGTGAAGACAGCCCAACCGACAATAACTAGACTGAGAAGAGAGCTCATCAAGAGCTGACTTACTGCTGGGGATGGCAGCAAGCCAACCGCTTTCTATCAGCAAAGGAGGCGCAGGAGCTGCGTGGGGTGGGGGCAGCCCCAGGGGTCCTGGCTGGTTGCCCTGGAACCGGGCCAGGCTACCCTCAGTCACTTCCCAGATGCCTCCCCTAATCTCAGCAATTAATGGGAGACAGAATGACCATAAACAGTTCAGAGAATAAAGGTCACCTCTTTCAGGAAGGAAATTCCTCCCCACAAAGGCTGCTACAAGAGCTGATAGAACTATACTGCCAGCACAGACTCTCCTGAAAGTGCACAACAGCTCAAGAGACTCGAGAGGCCCCATGCAAGAATAAGATCCACATCAAAATAACCCAGCGAGCAGCCTGAGCCTAGAATAAATGGAACATCAGAGGTAGCAGTCAGCAGGTATCTTTGCTACATACCCCGCTATCGGAATTTGTCTCTGTAAATACAAATTTGTCAGAACTTATTCTGAAACGCGCTGCAGACACACTGCGTTCATTCACCTTAAGCTGCTGGAGGTTGGTGGCTGTCTTCCAGTCTTTGTCGTCTCGAATGCGGGTGCAGCGAGGGAAGCGAATGGAGATCCCATCTGCAGTGTGGGCTTCAGCTTTAGAGAATTCGGCCCCTGTGATCTCCCACACGGGGGCTTTCTAAACACAGCATTGAGGAAGTCACGTCACATTCCCGTCTTGTCTCATGAACTGACTCTAACACATCCGTGTTCCTCTACCTCTGCAACAACCCCCCTCCCCACCCCAGCACACACAACTCCACATACACAAACTGACCTTCTTGGTCACGTTAATTACAAAAGCTTCTATCTTTACTTCATCCAGTCAGAGATCCTCAACTAACACATAACGCCAGTTTCTAAATAACACCTTTTTCTAACAGACAAGGTGGCACAAAGCATACTGATAAATTTCATACGACAATAGCAACTTTTGAAGGTTACAGTTGTGCTTCAACTGTTCTAAGTCAGATTTTTTCATGCCTCAAATTTAAAGTAAGTTCACTTCTGGAAGGGATTTAACGCACAAGAATATTTCCCAGAAGTGCAGCAGGTATGATTTCTTCATGAAGCTCTTAGCCTCAAATGCACCTGCAAGATTCAGAGATAAAAATGTGCTGAATTTCCTGTTCCAAGTATGAAAACTAATCTTGTAACAGAGACAATTTGTACAATTAATGGAAAGTCTAGTAGATTACTACATCAGGGTTGGAAAACAGTTAAATGACTCTGACAGCACTTACCTTTGGATCTGGGACAATGAAGTCAGGGTAGTAGATTTTGTTAATTTTCAGCCACCTTGGAATTTTACTAGGATCCTATTAATTAAAAGCACAAAACCAAAATGATAGCCTTTATGATCATATATGAACCTATTGCTACAAAAGAGGTTGCTGAAAGATAATTAGAAGTAGATTAGCATATAGGTATTACATTGCCTTTGTATGGATGAAACTTGCTTTAGCCTGCAGTTCAAGGCGCACTGATCTGCAGCAGTTTCTCTTCTCTAGAGAACCACAAGAATTACGTGTAACGCAGCTCCCAATTACTGTCATTCTACACGTAGAGCAATAACATTGCTGCTCCAATTGTGATTCATACAAAACTACCCGTATTTTTTTTAAGATTCTATAACCATGATGCAAATACCCATAAGGATGTCCAGTAGATATTAAAAATTCAGCTTTGCTTAATTGTCGAGTCTTGAAAAGTAAGATTCCTCACCTAAGTCACTCACAACAAGCCTTAACTCCAAGAGGTTAGCTAGTCACAAGTCACTTGAGCATTTCTCACCCGCAGCCCCATCTAGTGACCATTTTCACCAATCGCAATATGCCAAGAAAAATGGTATTTGATCTGCTCTTCCCAATAAAACTTTGTCTTAGCAGGAAACAGATGGTGCCTGGCTTCCCACTCAGTGTCTGAGCACAAATCTCAGGCAGTGCCTCGTCTCAGAGCTGGCTGCACCTACATCTTATTTGTGTCAGAGCAGTTAATCTGTTTTGACTCTAATTAAGCCTCTGTTCATTCCCAGTAGAGCACTTCAATCCTGCATTTAGCCAGCACCTCAGCTCAGCAGGAAGAAGGGTTTAGCAAGCCCTTTGCTGAGAATTCCCTTGGTCGCCTCCATGCCAGAGCTCCCCTCACCTTGCTGATCTTCACCATATCCAGTTCTGTCTGAAGCCGCGCCAAGGTGGCATCATCATGGCCACCGGAACACTTGGTCACAGTGCACCACTTCTCACTCTTGGGATCGTAGCAGCCCATGAGGAAGATGGACATCATCCCACCTGCAGGAGGGGAGAAGCAAAGCAATGAACCAAAACCCTTTTCCATCTTCGGGAGTCAAAGGGCCTTGGGCTTGAGATGGCTTCACAGCATCAGCTCCCGTACACAGAGCTGAAGGGAGTCTCTGCACTGCACAGGAGCCCAGCCCAAAACCCAAGGCTTCGCTGTGCCAACTAACCCACAGTGAGCTCACAGCCTGGCACATGATGGGCTGCAGCACAGTCCCTGAGACAGCTACGCTCACTCTGGTAGGAGGCCAAATGCTACAGGAGGCCAGGAATAGGAAAAACCTTGAGGTTTCTGAGCTGACAGAGCTCTGACTGAAGCCAACTCCAGAGGCTTACCTTTACTGCCTTGTCCATAGAAAGCTCCCAGCACCACCAGGTCTGCCGTGTCAGCCATTGCACCCTCATTTAGGTAGTCCTTTTTCACTTTCAGCCAGTGTCGTTTTCCTGGTTCATAATTACCCTGCGCAAAACAAGGCAAGAACCCCCAGTCACAAAGGAGATCACCTGGTGGACAGCCCTCTCCTCAAACAGCCCTTGCTTTTATCTGGCTTAGCGGCACAAGAGCGCAGCAGTGCTCAGATACATAAGGAGCAGCTTGGATTGGACGTCAGCATCAACAAGAAGATGTTTGAAGGATGCTCAGCCTTGTGTGCATGACCCACACTCCTCTGTCTGTTGTTATTCCCTAATTCCCAGCATACACCAGCGAAGAGAAAACGTGAACCTGCCTTTATATCTTTCAACACCAGTCCTTCCAGTCCCTCACGGATGACTCGGGTGATCATATCTGCCAGATCTGAAGCTTTCTGAAAAGGAAAGGAATCACGGTTAGCTCACAACTGTCAAAGGGTTGCGGTCGTCAGGCTTTCTATTTGGGGCAATGGTGCACTAAACCCGAGGCGACTGCAAAGAGATGAATGAGTAATTTCATAACAAAGTTTTCCAAGGAGAGTCCCCAGTGTGTTCTTTTTGCTGCACAGCCAGTGACTAAACTGGCTAAATATTTTCCAAGAAGAGAAGGGTTCGTTAAAAAATACTCCTCAGAGAAGAGGCAGCCACACTGATTGTGTCCTGAGTGTGTCCCATACGTACAAGATCAGATTTCCCTCAGCCAGGAGTGCTTGCTTACTCCTGCGTCCAACTGCCTTGGGAACTATGGTCTTTTCTTCTTCCCAGAATGCTTTCTCTGCCTCAAACGTCTAAACATTCTCCACCAAACCCAAGGTGCTACAGGAATCAGTAGGGAAAAAAAACGGGACACAAGGCTTGTGTGTAACAATCCAAGGAAAAACTGAGCAGGCTGCTGGGTAAATGCAGCCTTTAGCACTCAGGGATGTATCTGGGCTGTGCAGCACTTCAAGTTGCCAGTTTGAGAACTGGAAGCAGCCTAGTTCCCTTCAATCATGCTTCAGTCTCCTCTACACAGCTCAGCACGGCACAGCACAGACTAAGCTACATCAGGCTTTAGCTCCTCCTAACAACGTCAAAGTGACAATGGCTACAAAAGGCCTAAGAAGCCAAAAAAAAAAGAGATGTAAAAGTTAAGACTCTATGGAAGCGGCTGTAGCCAAGACGAGATGGGAGCACGGGTTGCCCTCCAGGAGAAGACTGACTCAAGAAGTCTTGCATAGAGGCCAGAAGGAGAACCATTCCGACAGGGAATTGCCAGATTTGCAGCTTTTATTATCAAAAAGGCTGTGTAGTAAAGGAGCAACGATGAAGTGTCTGAAGTGCAATCTATGTGATCGCCACGGGTGCTGTTTGAACACTGAACTCACTGTGACATGCTTCATCTCCGAGAAGAGGATCCGGTTGGGGATTTCAACCATGTTATCGTGGAGAAACTTACGACGTTCAGACAGAGGCCTAAACCAGATAATTAAGGACAAGAAAGCAATTTTAACATGAATGTGAACATTGAGAAAAGCTATTTAAATAATTAATTATCCTACAGATTTCCAGAAAGGACAATCAATTCTTACTTTCCTCCAGGAAATAAGTTATAAAATAGAAGTTTTACATTAAGAGGATATAAGATGAGCCGGGCACTGAACGGAGCTGGGCACTGAACCACACTCGGTTCAGCTGCAATGCAGTTAATCCCAATATTCTGCAACTGCAGAGCAAAATGGAGCTCCACGGTGAAACCCCTGAGCACAGCAAGGATTCTCCCCTGCTGTCTTGATTTTACAGGGACAAAAGGCCAGTCTGACCAGTCTGTGTGCCTGCTCCCTCTGCATATTCCAGCAAGTTCATGCTGGAAAACTGGTCCGGCCACTCTCACTCTATGGCAGACACGTACCTGTCCATCAGGCTGATGTCATTGAAATAGATGCAGTCAAAGACAAACAGGCAAACGTTGGCGTCTTGGAAAGCAGCTTTCTGAAAGACAATTAAGACTCATTAAAAGAAATCTGCAGTCCTAGCAAGCAGCGATATGGAGTTTTAGAAAAATAAGAGAAACAAAAGGATGTACTTCTATCTCCATAATATTTTAGTTATAATAAGCTTAGGCTTCTTTCTAAAAGTATTCTGAGAATTCAGATTTAGACTGAATGTGTCAAAGCAAAAACTAAAAGATAAAACATGCTAATTTCCAGGGAAATAATGCCACAAATATTAATGACTTTGGGCAACGTAACATCCGTCACTACTGCTGCAACAAGCATTCCAGAGATTTCAGATTAATGGCTACTTTAAGTTAAAGCACTTACAGTTTAATTTTCATTTTACTGTCCTCTTCCTCACCACCATTTAATCTAGACATAAGCATTACATAATATTCATACGGACTAAATACTCTCTGCATCGTTGGGGTCTTCCAGTCTGCCACACATTGCTCAAGCAATGATAAGCAACGACAAAATTCCAAAATTTTCCAAGGGTTTTTTAAATATTTATCTTGAGCTGAAGTTTTCTTACCGTCCTGCTAAATGATGAGGTTAACATCAAACCTATGGTATTAGAGCAGTTCCTTTTCATTAATATCAGCCTTCTCAGGCTTATTTTCTGCTGGAATGCTCTAGCAAGCACCAGATCTCTTGAATTATCCTGAGATAACAGACTGGACGCTAGCGCATTTAAGTCAGCAGATTAACAGCATCTCCAACCACAACAAAGGATTTTTAAATGTATTATTTTTTTTTACCTTGTGCACACCAAGAGTCCCAAAAGGAAGCGGCTTGCCGGTTTTGTTGTCAATCAGAAGAACTTCTGAATCCAGGATCATACTTTGCCCACCAGGGAAAGCCTGAGGGATGAAGTCCTTAAAATGGGCTACCTTGGAGAGAAAAAGAAAAAAGACATTTACTGGCTGAAGAGAGGGACTCACTCCAATGCAATGTTTTCTCCAAAAGTGTGTCTGAGGCACGTGTAGGCACATCTGCACTAGCTTTACTTTCTACTGTGGTATAGACAGCACAGTCCACAAATAGAAAAACGAGTCTTGAACAAATATAACCAAGCCATGCAACTGGCATCAAGCCTCCCAAAACACAGCGCATAAAGAAGACTCTCAGGCACGTAGCTTAACTTTAGTTTCAAGCTCTTTATGTCCACCAAAACTAATCGATTACAGTTCTAATAGGTGTTGCTTTTCCAGGTTCCAAGTATCTACATAAATTAGAACAGGTAACTACAAGAGAAAGTATCCCCCCTGCCTGTAGAAAGTGTTGTGAAATTCAGTCATGTTTCCAGGGGAGCTGGCACAACAGAAGAGACAGTTTCCAGGTGCTTACTTTATGTGGGAGGACGGGTTTGAGGCTTCTGCTGAAGTAGCTGAAATGATCTCCGTTTTTATGGACCTGCACCCGCTCACCATCGTATTTGATCTCTGCGTACATGCCATTCGGGCACTTCTTCATGGCATACTCAATGGACTTGCAGGCTTCAGCCTTAGAAAGGTAGAAAGAAATAATTTCCAAACAAACTCAGATGATATATTTAAAAATTTAAAACCACCTTTACCTAAGTTCATGAATGAACTGCCAATTCCTTTGTATATTTTTTTTTTTGTCCAGGATCTCTGACATCCAGTCCAAGTTTTCCTTTTCTTAGTTACTCATCTGCTTACAATCATCTGCATATGCCCAGATAATTACAGCTTTTCAGCGCTTATCTCCTCCAAATACTTAAAGGTGCAAGTACTGTGCCTTTTGTAGGAGTGTGTTTAGCCCAGAAGTAAATATTTAACTCTGATTAGTTCAAACAAAAACCCAAACTTATTGGAACCTCTAATCCAATGGAAAGCTTATGCTATTTGCAGAGAAAGGATCAAGTTCTGGAATGACATCAAACAAAGAAGTCACTTCTGGACTGAAAGCAAGTCAAGATTTTAGCTTCTGCAGTGGCACTGAAGGTGCAAGTACCAAGTACATCAAATACTGGCCTCTTGGTAGAAAACACTTTATAAAAATGGCATTAAACATTAAAAATCAGCGCTGCACACTCCATTAGCTCATAGCACATGCAGTCACTTCTCTCTCCACTGATTCTTAAAGGCGAGGGTTTCTGACAGTACATATGAGAACCCCATCTCTTGCTCAGCTGAGGGGAACCAACCTTACCAGCATGGGCTGAACCGGGGTCATCAGGGAGGCCTGCACACTGAGGGTTCGCTTCATGCCTGGCATCTTCTCAGCCTCCTGCTGGTTCTTCAGGACTCGCTCTACCACATCCTGGAGGTTGCGTGACGCTTTGAACGCCTCGTAAGCATTGGGATCCAAAGCATCCAACCTTTAACAAATTGAGGAGAGAAGGGAAACACGGATCACTCTCAGGTCTGCTGCTCCTGGCTTACGAGGCTAATGCTCGCTTCGGGTTTTGTCTGACAATGAAAGGTAAGACTTACACGTGCTTTGCTCCAGCGTTCATTTTCAAGTCATGCTTAATTAGCCTGATGATGCATTTCAGGTCATTGCCCGTACACCTGAAGTACAAGAGAAGATTCAGAAACGGTAGACATTTAACTGAACTACTTTCCAACTGAAAAAAACTGATCCAGGCCTCTAAAAAAAGGTCGTCCTTTTCTCTACAGTTTAAACTCAAATGAGGACACACGTTACTACTGACATCTCAGGGGCACAAGAGAATATCCAAAAGGCTTTTTAGCGTCTTTATGTTTGAATGCCAATATGAATTCTGCCTCAGTGTTGACATACCTTCCAAAATTCACTTAATTAATGCATCAAGAGTAAGTGATAGTAACATCCCCAGCCTCAGATCAACAAGAACTGAGCCAGACCGAGTCCTCAACCTGTCTAATCCTGACATACCCAAGAACAGCAACTTAATTAACAGCTAAGTACCAGTAAGGTAGATCTGCAAGCCACTTGTTTAGTACTGACTGAAGTGTCTTGACAGACAAGGATAAAATTCTCTGGCATGATCGGGAGCTGCACACATTCTCCATTGCTGGTCAGCAATCAAGGTGTCTTAATCAAACCTCTAATAACACCATACATATGTTAATTTCAGTCTCTGTGGCTTATGATTAGTTTTTCACCTATTCCAGCTTGTGATCTGTAGACAATCACTCCTAGTTTTAGGGTAAACCTTCAGAGGCCGATTACTTTCCTTACCTGCGAGTGATATGTTGCAGCACACCTTGCTGGTCATCTTCCTTAGTAAGCTTTGATAGTTGGATTAGGAATTCATCTACCTCTTGGATGGTCAGGAGACTTTTGGCTGCTGGAGGACAAGTCTTGCTCTGTTCAAAGAAGAGGCGTACGGTCTCGGAAACATCTCCCTGTCTCCAAAAACAAAATATGGGTGTGGATCAGAGCTAGGGTTAGAGAACAGGGGACGCCACTGGGGCGACAACAGGGTTTCAATAAGTAGGATAAAGCACGGGAATAATGCTGGAATTGCACGAAGGAGTTGGAATCAACATTAGAAAAAAGCTGCCATGACACAGAATAAAGCTTCTCAGCTGTTTCATTTACAAAAAAAAAGGTAAGAGTACCAGTATCATCTCATTGCTCTATTTTTCACTGCTGCAGCATCACAGACCCTTTATTTCCTCAGGATGAATCCACTTGTAAATCCGAGGATCTGGAACTGTCTAGTGATAGTGATGTCACTAGAAGGCAGTACGTAACAAGGCAATAAACAGAGGTGAAAGAATTAGCTTCATTACCTAATTCACCTGTTTGTTCCATCTTGCAATGAATCAGAAGTGTGCATAGTTAATTTCCAACAGGAGTTAAATGCACACATGTGAGTGCTTGCAATTGTATGAGTGTAGCTTAATTGTAACTCAAGCTCATAGCAACAGATCTGTTAATTGAATCGCAATTTTTGATACATGATGTTACAAAAAAAGTAGTAAATCAGTTACACAGGAATGTCAGACAAAGCAGTTTAGATAAAGTGGAAAGATATTTTAGTCTTTCTTTCTAAAGTTTTGCAGGTGAATTTATATCTTGCTTTCTGTTCAAACATTATTTTCTAAAGGTTCCAGATGGCGAGAAGTGCTATGGAAACTGCTCATCTCCCATTCTAACAATCAAGCTAACAATCTTTCAAATAGGACTAAAAAAAAAACCAACCCAAAAACCATTGCATAATTTCCATAAAAAGCGACTGAACAGCAGAAATTCCGAGAACTGCTGTCTGTACTCACCTGTTCCAGGTCCCGGATCATTTCTTCTTGGCTGCAGTTAAAAATCCTACTAAACAGCTTTACAATCTGCTTATCGTTCAAGTTGTAAACAATTTTAATGACGCCTGGTAACAACAACTTAATGGTCAGGTATACGTCACCATGAAAACCATCTGGAAAAAAAAAAGCACAGCCCATTAGAAACTGTCACAATTTATTGTCACCTATAGGCTCTGCTTGTGCCCATTAGCCTGACCCTGGGCTAAAAAAACCCCGCAGCTGGTGCTTCCTCTTTCCACCACGCTGTTCTGCTTCACATGAAAGGAGACTTCTTAGGGAAAACACCCACAACTGTCCCCCAAATCTGACTTTGGCGGCACCTACAAACATTCCCCACAATCCTAGACAAATTCTTATCTGAATTTGTTATTTACATAAACAGTTCACTTTACAAACATTATCTCCACAGTTCAGGAATCATCACAGCACAGAGCTTGGACTACACAGCAATCAGATTTTGTCACCCTTGCTTTGGAAACAATACTTTGGGGTTGATTTTGAGAGGGCTTTCATATGCTGAGAATGCCAAGCAGGAATCATACCTCCTCCAGATCCCTTCTTCAGAAAATCCTGGATGATCTGCGTTTTCACATTATAGCTGGGTTTTTCAGCAACCATGGCACACAGCTTCCTGAACTCTCGCAGCAAGCAGTCTTTGTGCTTCGGATCACATTTTTTTGCAGATAGGCTAGACTTGTGGGTAGAGTTTGCAGAGACATCTTCTGAATTCTTTGGCTTGGCTGCATCAAAGACATAAGAAATGGCTTTTGTAACAAGTAAAAGCGGATTTTGAAGTTGAAGCTACCTCTGCTTGAAAAGCTGAAAAGAACAATCCCAGTATGCTGGCACAGTTTCAGAACTGGATAAAGATGTGTGCTACGCCAAAATTTGTGACTTTACATTTTAATTATCATTAAAAAAAAAAACTAAACTATTTTTTCATTAGTTTTGCTCTTTCCAATACACCAGCATTTTCTGGACCTTAATTCTACCAGACAAATATAATTAAATCTTGGTGAAAAGGAATTCCTGCTGGCAGATGCTTCTGCTTTATTTCTACTTTATAGGCCTTTGCCCTTTCCAGCAAGATGTTTTCCTAAGATCACTTCTAAAATGGGGGGAAAATGCCCCCATCTCCTCTCATTAATACTAACACTCTTACACATTCTTATCTCTTTGCCTGTGCATGAGGCAACACATGCTCTGGGTGTTTCAGGTCAGTGCCAGGTCAGTCAGAGCCCACACACTGACTGCCCTGCTGGCAGCTCTTTCTCAGGACAAGCTGCTGAGGAATAACAGTTTTCCTTTCCACCAACATCACAACTGGAATCCCACACAGCCAGTTTTTTAGATTTTGAGCTCCACAGGGGATATCGTTACTCTGTATCTTCACAGTTTGATTGAAATTGACCCACGCACTGAGGCAGGAGTGGAGTCCGCCTCACAACGTGAGTTACTGCATAAAGTTTGTTTCCTTGGGAATACTGGAAACTCAAACATCAGTTCTTTCAAGACTGACAGCCTAAGACAGCACTAACAGTTCCTGGCACACCAGATTTTAAAAAAGTAATTAGAACTAAACCATCTTCTACAGATAAAAAACTTCTGATCTCAGCCAAGTTGAAACACCTCTCATGCTGGTAGTAGAGGAGAAGGATTTCCCAGAATCAGTTTCTTAAGTCCTACCTGTGAAGCCAGAGAACTTCTTTGGTGATGGATTGATGAGAGCTAGTGGATCTTTTGTAGTTAGTTGCCCTGTGGCAGTGAGCTTAGCTTGGACTATCACTTTTTTCTTCGGTGTACTTGCAGCCTTGGAATTAGCTTCTGTAAAACAGCAAGGTTCAAAACAGCAGTCAGAAATAATCTCATACATCCCTCAACATACATGTTGCAACAAACAAGTCTTAAAAGAAGTGGGAATGTAGGGAAAAAAAAAAAAAGAAGGAATATTTTTCAGATATCAAAAGTTAAGAGACTATGTAATTTAGTGAAGTACATGGGAAAAAAGGTGAAAACGGAAAATAACTGATGCTTCCTCCTGGGATTTATCTGCCTGTGTCTGCACGGGAACTAAATCACCTACACCTTCTCCATAATCAGTTGTGACAAATGAATTAAGAAGTGCTACTGTATGAATGACTACTTCTTCCCTTTCCTATAGAGCTGAGACACAGATTTGAGCAGCACTACTCCCTTTGTTACTAGGTCACACTAATACATCAGTGAGGATTTTGTGGTAAAGGCTCAGCTGTGTGGCAATTGGTGGCATATTTTGAAAAGTAGTAAAGCAGAAAAGTGCCCGAGGTGCTGCCTTGTTTCTCACCTGAGATATGCTTGTTGATTAATTCTTTCTCCCCATCTTGCAGCTCTTCCCATCCTTCCAAGTCTGTGATGTCTTCGATTTTCTTGGTGGTGGCCCGGGCCTTATCTAACTTCTCAAACATGCACTTCACGTGGTACCACTCCTTCATGTCCCCGCCAGACTCCGTGAAAGGATTGGGAACAATCTTTCCAATGCGCACCATTCCTTTCACGATCTTCTCCTTGCACTTCTTGCAGCCTGCTGTGCCACGTTTGGCATAGTCCACGCAGTATCTCTGTTCTGCCATGTCCTCTGCAGCCGTGCAGGCTTGGCGAAACCAAATGTTCAAAAGCAGGGAGAAATGGAAAGCCCCTGCACCACCACCTTGGTTTCTCTCTGTAGACAGGAGAGATACACGCCGTAACAGCAGCTGGTACCAGTAACTGGGGCTGGCCCCGGAAAGGCCAAGGCAGCAAAGGCAGGATCTTGGCAAGGAGACCTGTGTACAGTTAAAGAAGAGTCCTGTGCCCCTGATGAGTCCTCGGGCAGCCTGTGATAGTGTCCTGCTGCCTGTGGGCATCCAGCCTGCTCCGTGTGTTCTGTGAACAAGAGAGGAGACACTGAGCCACTCTGGCCACCTGTGGGCCCTGTACCCTTATGGCTGGTGTGGGATGTGGGGCCTCTCGGAGCCCTCAGTCCTCACCCCTCTCCCCCAGGCCTGCCCCACAGCTGTCTCCCCCTGTGGCACCTGGTCATCATAGCAACATAGAATTGTCTAGGTTGAAAGGGACCTTGAGGATCATGCAGTCCAACCATCTACCTAACACTGACAAAATCACCACTAAACCCTGCCTACCCATCTCCAGGAATGCTGATTCCACCGCTTCCCTGGGCAGCCTGTTCCAACGACTGATAACCCCTTCGATGGAGAAATTTTTCCTAATATCCACCCTAAACCTCCCCCGGCACAACTTGAGGCCGTTTCCCCTCGTCCTATCCCTTGCTACTTGGCAGAAGAGACCGGTCGTGGCCCCCCAGGACCCTCCATCGCCCCCTGAGCCTGTCCCACAGGCCCC
>VXAK01003701.1:325693-358760 GCA_013399435.1 Arenaria interpres | reverse complement strand
CCCCCCTCGTCTTCTCCCACTCTGCGCCATTCTCCGGCGGCGCTGAGCCCTGTGCGTCGTGTCCCCGCCTGAGGCGATGGCCTCCTCCCGGCCTCCAAAATCGGCCCCTCCGAGAGCTCTACAGTGCGGGTACAGGTCTCCGAGAGCAATGTGGGTACAGGTCTGGGACAATGTGCTATCCCTGCCCTCACCAAACGGGCCTTCCAAGGGTGCTGTGCCCTGCTGGTGCAGGTCTGAGGTGCTTTTGTATCGCCCGGCCCTCCAAGACTGCTAAGCAGTGTTTGTGCAAGGCTGAGCTGCTGACCTATCCTGAGCCTCATGAAATCGGCCTCTCAAGAGCGCTGCACTGTGTTCATGCAGGTTTGAGGTGGTGCCATGTCACCTGGCCTTCACTCCTGACCTTCCAGCAGTGCTACATTGTACCTGCACGGGCCTGAAACACTGCGCTATCACCTCACCTCCTGAAATTGAGAGCCATGAACTTTTTGTGGGCCTGAGGCACTGCCTTATACTTGGCCTCCCAGCATAGGCTCTCCAAGAGTGCTCTCCGGTGTTTTGTAGGCCCTGAGGTGCTGCTCTATTACCACAGCCCCCTGAAAACAGCCCTTCGTCCCAGTACAGATGGGCACATGCCTGAAGTCACTCTGGTGGCAGCAGCCGTCCCTGTTTTGCTGATGAAGGTGCTGCTGTGCTGTGCCAGGAGGCTGCTGAGGAAGCTGGAGTGGATGCCACACACACCACCGACAGGGTTCCTACTTTCATCCAGGAAAAGGATGCTCTCTAGGTTGTTGTGGCCAGGCTGTCCCTGACCTGCTTTCCTTTACCTCAAAGGCAGAGTATGAGGCATAAAGCACAGAATTTGCTCCACCAGAGATGTATCTGTTCTGCTGGCTTCCAGCTAATTGCAAGGTGGGCTACAGAGAGTCTTCCTCTTTTTCTCAGCAGACCAAACTCCAGCTCCACAAACCACACTGTTTGGAGCTGCAGATGAGTGTAACAGTTACATGTGATCAGAAAATCGGGATGAAGTCCATGAGATACGCATTTTTGATCAATAGGATCTGGCTGTAAAGCAGTCAGCCTCCATTACGTTGCAATACTTTGCTCTCGGACAATGTGTTTAATCCGTGATCTCAGAATAGAAACACACCTTCCTGTCTCTCATGGCCCAGAAGTGGCGGAAACCCCCAAACAAACAATCAAGTTCCCCCAATCAAATCCAGCTGGGGCTTTGAGTCACAGAAGAGGAACTGCAGAAGGATTCAGGGAGTTCATGAAGGACTTCCCAACTGCTATTGACTTGATGTGGAAGGCATCCAGACCAGCACTATGCTCCAGTTTTAAAATGCCGAACCAAAATGCTGTATGCATTCAGCTCCAAGACCCTGCATTTGACAGATCTGGATGAAAAGTACGTGTGCGAGTTTAACGCGGTTAAATTTTCAGTTGTTCAAATTTGAAAAAGGTGTACCATTGAGAAATTATTTACAGAACCAGCAGTGGCTGGTGCAACAGTTGGCATTAATGCTGACATCTTAAAGGGGAATAAAATTATAAAACCCAGGAAAAGATGTGGTGGGTAGACGGTTCAGAGAGAGCTTGCTGGGAGCACAGAGCACAGTGCAGTGTTCACAGCATCCCGTTCGGTGAGATCCCTCATTCATTGTGTGTTATACCTGGTGAAAGAGATGGAAAGGTAATCTCAAGGGCTGACACTCGCTGCAGTGCATCGGTTATTGGATTTAAATAAAGCAGCTGAGCAACCTCTCAGGGGTACGATTCGCTTCCCTAACTTTTACCGTTCAGAAGTCAGCAGCGTGATCTGAAGTAGGCTGAGTCTATAACCAGCAGAGGAACCTGCAGAGGGCATTTCAGAGGCTTGAGTTAGGGTGAGATGAATTGCCTTCTGGCGCTTCTCAGCCTGGAGGGTGTTCAGATGGCAGCAGGCACAGGTAAGTGAAGTAGGAGGGCTCCCCTGCCGAGCGTCGTGCTGAGGCTGGAGACTGATGACTTGACCCGTGATGAAATGCCGTATGCACAGGCAGGGGGCAGAACGCTGCCGGGAGAGTGCGAGTTTCCGATTAATTTCTTCAGCGGGAAACAGACACAACTGATGTTTGGTTGCTGCTTTTGAAAGGTCTGGGAATAACAGCAGCAAAGCTGGAGCACTCCTAATTCCAGCTCTCTTCCTCTGGAGCAATGTAGCTGAAGACTCTTCAGCCTGCAGCATTAATTTAGCTGTTCTTCCACTGTGGCCCCAGAGGAGTGGGCAGAAAGTTAAAACTAGGCACCTTCTGAGCTTTTGGTGGCTAACGTGTCTGAAATGACATTAGGAAGTGATAGGAAAGTTTCAGCTGGTGTGGGACTGACGGCCCCTGACTTTGGCCGCTCCTCTTAAGTTTTCCACGTCAGCACTTTCTTCCCCAGAAGCTGCAATGTGCACCTACTGTTCTCATTCTGAGTGGGAAAGTACGTTTGCAAGGGAAGAAATTAAAATTACTTCAGATTTTACAGTCTTATTTGAATAAACTCCTCCAACTCCCACTTTGGCCAAGATGTACCTTTAAACAGCTGTGACTAGAGCAATATATCCAGTGAGTGGCTTTCCACAAAACTGCAGGACACTGAGTTCACAGAAAGCTGAGAGAAAACTAGGAGACAAATCACTGGTGTTGCTCCAAGGAGCAGTGAGGAACCGCTGCTGGTGTCTCTCTTGGTAGCTAATGCTGGAATTGCTGAGATGAACCTCTTAACATAATGCTCTCTCTGCGTAAAATTCACCAATGACAGACGGTAGAGAGGCCCCTAGGAAAGCAGAACTCTGTTTTAAGTAGTTTATTCCACTAATACAGGGAAGGTAATGCCCCAAAAGTCAGATTTAAAGGTTGAAGTCTGTTCTTGCTTAAGCAAAATGGTCATCGTGAGTCCGGTCAGGATTTAAATTATATGTGAAAGCAATGGTCTCAGGTTTTGTTCATTGTTTTTTGGGTTTTTTTTCTCACTGTTAAGAAGCAAAAAACAATTTTAGTTTCGTCTTGAACTAGTGTTGAGAATACTTAATATAAAAAAAGGTTCACCTTGTCCAGATCTTCTGGGGATACCTTAAATTGATGGGGGTTTGGACTGGAATTAAAGTTTCGATGGAAGACTTCTTTCAGAGTTACATTCTGATGAATCCAATCTTCTTAGTATTGAGAAAATGTCCAGAATCTCACTAAAATCAAATAAAGGGAGGGAGATGTTTAGAATTTTAATAACTGCAATGAACAAATATATCTCCTTCTCTGGCTGCTAAAGAAGATACTGAATCTGGACATGTGGTTTATTAAAATACAAGAGATAAGAGAAACAGAGAAGATTATAGAAAACAGACATATATACATAAAATACATTTGAAAAAAACGGAAGTGATGTCAGTTAAATAACAGATGAAGAAGCCATGCAAGGGAGTTATAAAGCTCAATAATACTCACTTATTTGCATATGTATTTGTTGGTATGCCTTACTTTGTTAGGGCTTTGAAAAGAAAAATGTGAAGGCAAACACAGAGCCGTAGATGGAGGTTCAGTCTGAAAGATTCTCAGTGCTTTTGGGTTGAGCAGTGGCTTACAAGGCTTTCTGGCTTCTAAGGCTGTGAAAAGTTGAAGTTGGATATAACAGGAATGAAATCTCTTAGAAGCTTCTTTCTGGCTCTCAGTTTGGTGGGGAAAGGGGAGAATGTAATCTACTGTCAGTTTATAAATGAGTTTGCTTTTCTGCGGTTCGCATTTTCTTCTTACGGGCAGGAAGGGTGTTTCCTGGATCCGTAAATGGGACTAAATATGATCTAAAGTGTAACGCTAAAAATTTGGATGTCAAAAGGATAGCTGTTCCCTCCTGCGGGACATGTTATCAGGTGTACGGACGGTAGTTTACCTTTCCTTTCCCTCCATGTTAGCGCTCGCCGGCGTGGTGCTTGTGATTCGGTGCATATGACACATGCAGCCATGTCATTCCTCTCCATCCCTGTTCCCACCGCAGTGACATCCCTGCCTAGGGCGGTGACAAAAAGATGACAGTGAATGTGGTATTATCCTGAAATTGGTATATACAGACCCCTGCAGAGGAGACAGTTTTGGGATGTGAACGTTGTCCTTTAATCCAAACACAGCAAAAGTCTGTCTCTCCCCTCCCTCTTACCACATCTCAGCTGTCTTTTTGAGGGAATTTCTTGACATTTGGTACATGGACATTATGAATATCTGAGCACAGGGAAGCAAATGTGAAATTTATCATTTCTCGTGCAGGTTGCCCACAGAGTCTTTTAACAGCCACAAAAAATGTGTCAGAGGTTTCTAAAGGCGTTAAGGAGATGCTTATGTCTATTTGCTGTTAATACTAATGAGAAGTGAGTGTCCAAATCACTTGGACAGGTTTTGGAAAGTCTCAGGTAGATTCATGTCTTCCTGGAGGAAATCACATTTGACAGGATGCAGAGAGAATAAGGGCATTGGAGGCCACTATTTGAATTCATTGTATTTTGGTTCAGAAATCTGCCAAATGTGCAATATATACAGATGCTGATATCTACACCTCTATTCTGCTGTCAGCTAATATAATATCCTTTATTTTTCTGCTTACTGCATATGCTGTTAAATTAGATAGACGTATTTGCAAGGTGAATGACAAGTGTAATTGGCTATAAATGCACCATTTAGAGAGATTGCAAACTATGTTTAAGTTACACCCAAGTGCACCTGTACTTGAGATGCAAAGTCATTCAGCTCCCACAGCACCTTCATTATAACCATACTTCATCCTCCCACACAAATAGATTCTGAGGAAAATAATTTCTCCCCAAATGTACATCTGCTGCAAATTATACCAGCATCATTACACATGCAAGTATAGTGAACACAAATCTCACACTATATGTTAGTGCTGATTGAAAGATGATACCTGCTTTCGGAAAACAAAGGAAAGCTAAAATAAAAGCTTGACAATTTTTCTTTTTGGTTTGTTTCAAAGCATTTCCCAAATTGATTTGTCATTTCTGCATGCTTGGCAGAGAAGATTTTTTCAAAATTTTGACTGAAAATTTTAGCTTTGAATCCTTGAGAATGATATTGAAACCATGGCTGATTTTTTTTAACTGACCTTGGGAGGCAGTCACTGTTGCTAAAACCTAGAGATCATTTTAAGACCATTCTTTGCAACATCTAAAATTAATTTTAGAAAAACTAATATTTTCAAGATAGGCTATAAAAGTGTAAACTCCCTTGTCTTTTTCTTTTGGAAAGTCTTTAAGGCTTCTGATAAAAAGGCTTTTTTTGAATGCAAACAGCTTTTTACTGAAACACTTCTGACTAGTTCTCCTGCAAAGTAACACTTGTGACCAGAAAGAAAATGGTGCAATTTAATTGGTGCCTACCTTTCAGTAGATCTGCGGCTGGTTGTGTTAAAAGCACACACGTGCAAAGCACTGCTTATTATCTTAACAGCCAGGAATCTTGCAGGTTTCAAATTTCCAATTTCTCTTCTCTGTTTCTTCATTCTACTAAGTGGCAGTTGTGTACCAACACAGAACAGACAGGGCCGAGGCAGTTTTAACTTCTTTTTGTGTCTCAGGTAATCCGTGTTCTCTGCTTTAATACAAAGTAGTCCCAAGGCTGCTGCGCACTTTCCAATGTTCTTTCAAGCCACATCTGTCAAATCTGTACTCGACAGCTGGTCTGTATGGGTGTCATACATTCAAAGCAAAGACAGTTAAATGAAAGAAACTCCTAAACAAATTCAATATAGATTGTGCCCTGCTGCCTGCGATGTGGGACTGAGGTACGCCTGATTGCAGATCTAATCTCACTCTGAAATCTGAGTAGCAATAATGACAGTCGCTCCATTCTGTCCTGCCCCGGGAGGCTGTGGGATATCATTAGCGATATGAAGTACTAGCGCTCTTTAGGCTTTCCACAGCCAAGACCATGTTTCAGAAGGCAAACAGAAATTCAGGTACAAGATGACTTCTGGAGACCCCAGCTCTTGTCTGCTCTTCAGCAAGTGTGGAAGTTGTTATCTCTGGGCTTTAACAGGGCCTCAGGATGCCACCTGCTAAAGAGGCATAGACCAACCTCTGCTTGGAGGGAAAAATGTTACAGGGAACTTTCTTACTTTACTGCTAAACTGTGTTATTTCTCTTTGAATCTTCCCCAAAGTAGTACGTGGCATTACACATTGCTGTGCTAAGGGCTGTATGTGGAATTAGGGACTTGTGTGATTTGCAAAAGCTGCAGTCTCAACCTTAATCCAGCCTTCCTATTGATCACCACTCCACATCTCTTGAAAGCATTTCTGATCAGGGGACTGCAAGTCTTAGAGCCAATTCTACATTGAAACTGACTTTTATTAGGGAGACAGCATGTTAAAAAAAATATTAAACTGGTCCTCATTAGAAACTGGAGACATAAAAGTCTCCAGAGCCAGATTGTAACTGTCACTGCAGAGCTGTTTATGCAGCTGTTTATGCAGAGAATAGCTCTCCAGGGATGGGCTATTTGCTGCTGCTTCTGCTCCAGAGACTCTGCACCTTCCAGTGCTGGAACCAGGGGTTCTGGGTTCCTGCCTGAACAGCGTGAGCTGTAATGATGGCTAAGTGACTCCTTCCCCCCCGCTGGAGAGTGGATGGGTTGTCACAATACCTCTGTCTCACTTGCAGCGCCCTGGGGCATGGGAAATGGGGTAAAAACAAACGCAAAGCAAATGCAAAACCTCTGACCTATCTGCAAATGTTGCTTCTGGGGCTATTTGTTTCTGTGTATCCTCAGAGCACGTTGGAGGATGCCGGTTTCTTGCTGCCTAGAATATCTTATCGCTTCACTTTCAATGAAATGTAACTCCTTTCTCTTTCTGAAGGGTTTTGCAAGTGACTTAAGATGAACTGAGGAGCTGCCGTTTGGCTTCCATGTATCTCCAGCCAAATAACTACACATTCACTTTGTTTCTATCAGAACCATCATGTCCTTCTCTGCAGGGCAGGGAAGCAGCATCCAGAAAATCAGGCCCAGCTTGCATTTATGCATGGGGACTAAGCTGTCCCAGGTAGAGGAGCTTTGCTGAATTCACAAGGTTCCTGTTGGCCTCTTTCCGCAGCCTGTTGAGGCCCCTCACTAAAGTCCAGGCTTGGCCTGTCCCTCTGTCTTCCCATGCCATTCCTTCCAGGCTCCCAGTTATCCTCCATCGTTCCAAATATGAGATCTCATTGAAATAAACATGAGTGAAAACACCGGCACATTGAAGCATTTAAAACAATATTAAAAAAAAAAAAGCTTTTCCAGTTTGGGTATCATCTGTTGTTGGTATTTTGGAGAAGTGAGTCTGCTCGCAGCTACACCAGTGCCTTTACACACAAGGTCACATTAACTGTCTGAGCAGATGCCGACAGAGTTGGAAACACCCACCTGCTGCAGATGAAACCCAATTAACCGGTCTCACGCTGTTAGAAAAACCCCAAGCAGCAGCTCTGCTGGTCCTCTGCCTGGGGAGAGAGATGTGTGGGCTATGTGCAGGCTCAGAGCTAGGAGTT
This sequence comes from Arenaria interpres, assembly GCA_013399435.1. NCBI lineage: Eukaryota > Metazoa > Chordata > Aves > Charadriiformes > Scolopacidae > Arenaria > Arenaria interpres. The sequence goes on along the minus strand of VXAK01003701.1, from coordinate 351,202 downwards.
TTAATCTCTCTTCTGTTTTTCTGAAGACTCCTTCCCCTTATGATAGGAGATGTTGTGCTGAATGACGCTATTGGAGAATGATGCCTGTCTGATCAGTGAATTTTATTTAAACCATATCTAATTGCCTTATCTAGATCAGTATCTTTTTCTCTTTACTGTCAGGGATATTTTTAGACTAGTCAGTAAGTCTGTGATATGACAGGACCCCTTAAAAGCTCTGGATAGCTTGTTTTGTGGAGTCTAAAAGGAAGGGGTGTAGGATTTGCCCTGTCAGGATGCTGACAGCTATTCTTAAGGTGTTTAGATCTAATCCATACTAATGAGATAGCTTTTTATCTAACTGAACTGCAACATTTCGTACCTGCTCTCTGTCTTCTCTTGAAAACCTATGTATTAAATTACTATGAGACAATAGTGTCTAAAAGGCATTCTCCTAACCTTAGTTTCTTCACTAAATTGAATGAATCTAGTGAAGTGTCTCTTAGAAACAAATCTTTTTTAAACCTGCACTCTATTCTTCTTAACCTCTCTGCCCTAAACAATTTCTGAGACAAGACGAATACCAGCCGGTGAAGATCACAGCTACATATATTCTACTTACGCATTCACTTGGCTGATAGCCTGGAATAAGTCACTTTTGAGGGTTAAACAAGTTCTGGGGCTATAGATGGGACCTCATTATGCAATGTGTGAGGAGAGTTATTACTGTAAGCTGGTTGCTGAGGTAGAGCTGCTGTGTTCACTACACAGAAAGTACTGAGGTTACCCTGGTGTTGAAACCTTTCAGCTGAAATCTGAAAGAAGCAAGTTAACCTCTCTCCCGTGGGAACCTGCCGCATTTGGCCCTGTTTTCGCTAATTTAGGGTTATACCATTTTGCTGCTAGAAAATGTAGGAAAGGAAGGTTTCCACTCCCTGTAGAGATTATGTCCTTGCTTTGAGATGCTTTGAATTGCCAATGCTTGCTGAAATATGGCCTGGGCTAATATCACTGCTGAGAAGCTGACCGAGTCATTGACAAAGCTTTGAAATCAGAGGCTTCCAATTTGAATCTCAGATGTCCCCAAGGCTCTTGAGCACCTAAAGACAGTATGCCTAAACACAAGGCAAATAATCCTGCCTTTGTACTTCAGTGGGATAACCAGGATGACTGTTTCTCTAGAAGTGTGTTGCTTAGTGTTATCTCCACCTCCCAGTGTACTCTCCCATCACCTGGTATAGACGAATGAGTTTGGTGAATTTCCTCCTCCTTTAGGAATACTCTGAGCTGAAACTTTGGACCCTTCTTAACAGCCATAACCCTGTGTTGTGGTTCAACCTCAGCGTGCAGCCAGGACCATACAGCTGCCTACTCACTCCCCCTGATTGGGATGGGGGAAAGAATTGCGAGAGTAAAAGTGATAAACCTCACAGGTTGACATAAAGACAGTTTAATAGGTAAAGGAAAGCAAGGAATTTACAGGGCAGTGTTCAGCCATCTCCAGGAAGCAGAGCTCCATCACGTGTAATGGTTACTTGGGAGGGCAAAACGCCATCGCTCTGAACATCCCTCCCCTTTCTTCTTCTTCCCCCAGCTTTATGTACGGAGCATGATGTCACATGGTGTGGAAATAGCCCTTTGGTCAGTTGGGGTCAGCTATCCTGGCTGTGGCTGCTCCCAACTTTTTATGCCCTCCCAGCCCTTGCTGGTGGGGTGGTGTGAGGAGCAGGAAAGGCCTTGACTGTTTAGCAACAACCAAAACCATCGGTATTTTACTAACACTATTTTAACCCCAAATTCAAACCATAGCACTATGCCAGCTCTTAGCAAGAAAGTCAACTCTGTTAGGGTCTGTCCACAAAGGCTTATTTGACAAGGGTTGGGAAATAAGACGACCAGGAAAATGAACCAAAAGCAGTTGTTTTCTTAATTGATTAAATAATCTTACAGCTTTTTTTTTGCTGATAGAAAATTACCTCTTAAAAGCAGATAAAAGGAGCTTTTTATCCTCAAATGGGACTGGGAGAGAAATCTGGGTTGTTGGTCTGGACTTGTGTAGCGAGGGGGGACTTGCTTTGTCAAGGTCAAAGAACCACCAAAACATTAAAGGTTCCAAACTTTCATGCTGCAACCTTAAATGTCTGTGTCCTAGAAGAATCACTACACCAAGTAACTACTTTTTGGACTCATCTGAAATGCTTACGTCTACAGGCTGAATTGTGAAATCCCAGTGAAATGCATAAAGTCATTTTAGATTAAGAGTTTAAGTCACCTGTACTGCGTGCGTAGAATCAGATGGGATGAATAATGACATGATTCAGATCACTTTTCCCACACAACAAATGACACATTTGGTTGAAATTCAGACTGGAATAGGATATCCAGCTTTGTCCTGCCCTGTGTGTAGCTTTTTTAGCTGAGGTTTGGTCTCCTCTGACTTACTGCATTTCCATGAGAGCTGTGTACCTCTTCCTGAATTAATGTGATTTCCGAGTGGATCTTCAGACCGGCGGGGTGGCTGCATCCTGGGCTTGCTTTCAAATACCCACATCCTGATGGGGAGCTTGTGTTCTAGTTAATATGATGGGACATTCCTTCCTCCTCTTCATGGAGAATGAGCACCAAAAAGCCATTGACCAAATGCTTCCAAATAATTCCAGATTCTCTTAGGATTGGTATCACAAAGCAGTATGTTACTATGTGCTCAGTGCCTCCCTCATAAACATGCTTAGCTGTGTGTGATGGAAATGGAAGGTTAATTCAATGGTGGTTTGTTCACTTTCTGCATGTAAATAGTGATCTGGAGGGTGCTGACAGGACCGTCTAAAGGGATTGGGTAATGTTAGAAATCTGTTGTCTATAAATGCTCCCCTAGTGACTCTCTTACAGATGAAGTGGCTGCCAGTGCTGGTCTGTGCACTAAAATTGTCAAGGCTTTCTGGTTTCCAGCCTTCAGAATGGGATCATACTGCAGGTCTTACTTAGCCTGCCCTTGCTTCAGAGGGAAAACCTTTTTGATGATCTCCTTAACTCTTTCAGGACACCGTACAGAGGTTGCTAGCTGCTTTCTTACCTGCCCCTGGAGTTGCTGCATAACTTAAATCATCAAATTTTTCTTGCAAACAGTTTTCCCATTTCATTTTAATACTTCAAAGAATTACTGGACCTCGTAATATTGATCTATTCACTTCCTGTCCTTTTATAGCTGCCTATATAATTTCTGATCCTTAAACCTGACAACTGTGTCCCCCAAGATGACTGTTCTTAATGTTTAAATGATTGCTACCTTCCATCAAAAAATCTAGCAGTAAAACAGTAAATACAGCGCAAAAGCAATAAAATAGTATGTCTATGGATTAATTTCAGCATGCTTTTTAAGTATAAAACCAATGTGTGGAATATAACTCGATTTTTAGCTAAAACGGGATCAAAGTTCTGTAAGAGCTAATAAGAAATCACCGGGAAATAGTACCAACTGCAAGTAAAAGTGTCCAAATTTTGTACATTTCATGTATATGAAACTGCATAGAAAGAGTTATTTCAGAAAGAATGAGAGGTTTATGCTTTTATGTAGATATCACAAAGACATAGGATTACGAGAATGCTAGAAACTGCAATTAATGTACTAAGTCTTTTAGTAATGCCATTTCCTCTCTATTGAGCAATACAGTGCTTAAGCTTTATTTTTCCTTTTTTAGTGGATCTGTGTTTCCCTGCTAAAGCACTGCATATAATTTTGGGCTATAACTTTTATAAATGCAAAAAAATTCCCTGCTACTCTCCTTCTTGCTCTGCAGACCACCAAGGAAACTACTAATGCAATTTTAATTTATAGCTCTACCTTTTTCTCAAGCTCTGGGACAAAGATTCCCTAAAGTGCTTTAGAACAGAGGTCAGGCTGCATTTTTAAAACAGCTGTGAGAAGTCTCTGCTCTGTAATATAAACCCCATGCTACCCAGCTCTGCAGCCTAATCAAGCTTGGAAGCTGCTGATTTGGTAGGAGGGTAACTGTGCGTGCAGTGGCTGTGTAGATCACGTCACATCTTTATAAGGCAGTTAGATGCTGCGGAAGGCCAAGTTTCCAGTTTTCCCCCCATTACCATCCCTTCCTTTTCCTCCAGAGCCATCCCTCAAGCATAAGAGGTGTCTTAAACAAGCAATGCCAATGTATCTGCTTACCATGATAATTAGCTCCACTACAGCTGCAGTCCACATTGAAACTGTTACAGCCTCTCTCTCTGGATCTATTACGAACTGCAGCCTTGCCCAACACGCTTCCCAGCGCTTCTGGCTTTTGGCTTGACATGGTTGTCCATTTCTTTGTTAGCGCACATAGCAGAGAAGCCCTTATCCAGCTTTGTCTGTTTGCTCTGGCTTTCTAGTACAAACGTCAAGTGACTTGGAGCCATCTGTCTTTTAAGGGTAAAACAGGCATGAAAATCAAATGCAGCAGTTTTTGAATCTGGGCAACTTCTGGAGGATGAGCTTCTAAATTTCTGTGCTGTGAGACAGATGCTTTTTAACAGTCTTCTTGCTTATCTGATGATCAAATCTCCAGATAAGTGATAAATATGTGCCAGCCCTACATCTATCATCCAAAATATGCTTGGATTGTTTGCTGCTTGTGCAGAGGGAGTGTGTTAGGTGCTCGTGTTTGGTTGGGACTGTGTCACATTACACGTCTGATGCTTATATTCTATGCAAAGGAATGAGATTTGAACAATTTGTATTCCATGTTTGTTTGGGTTTTTTCCCCTTTCTTTCTTTTCCTTCCTCTTTTTTTCCCAAGATGCATGAGCTCTATATACTCCCATTTTCCCTGTTTTCACCTCATGCCACCAAAGGTGCACCACCGATGTATACAAATGTTTCAAGGACAGAAAAGTGAAGTAGTGTAATACCAAGTTTTAAATATGTTTGAATTCAATGTCTGTAGAATCACACAGTGAGTCATCTTTCTTCAGAGTAAGAGGAAGCTACTTTTTAGCAAACAGCCTGGGATATATCTGCTGTCACCTAGAGAGGCCAGGTGTTAGAGCAGAACAAATATTTCTGAAACCGACCATACAAGTACTGAGATAGTAGTGGGAATTTTTGAAGTGTCAGTCACAAAAAGTGTAACTTTGTTACCAGGTCTGTTTTTTAAAACTTTACCAAAAATCTTTTCTAAGTGCTTAATGATTTTCGCGTCTTAAACTTACATCATGCCTCCCCTACTGAATTTACAAACAATGTTATTAGTACCCTGTCTCTTTCAGGCAAAACACTGATACGTAAAGCTGAGAAACATGCAATAGGTGTATCTCATATCTAGGACTGATACTCTCTAATCTGTTGGGGTGGGAAGCCTTGTTCCAGCATAAACAGTGTGAAGGTTTTCCAGAGGAGGACTAGGAGGGAATTTCTGCAATACAAAGAAAAATGAATTGTAAAGGTTCTCTCTTACAAAGAAAGGGAGTTCACTGAGATTTATCAAATGTCAGGCAAGTAATTCAGCTTGGAAAAGCTGGTTCAGAAGGCTGCAACTTTGAAGCAGTGAGTCAGTCTGCAAAACACAACTCTGCTGAGAGATTTCAGTGGGCCTGCCTGAAACTGCAGGTAACGGTGGCCACTGAAGTTCTGTAGGAAGCAAACTCTGCCTGCACGAGAGCTTTGCAGAGTATCAAGGAAAGCCGACTTCATAAAAGCTCCACCACAGCCACCTCCTTTCATTTTCCACTGCTGCAACTTTCCTGGAAGGGTTTTCACTAGAACAGTGTGACAGGATGGTGCACAGAGCATCACTGGCATCACAAAGCATCACATCTTTTCCCAGCTGCAAGCTTCTTTTTTGCACCCCCTTGTGGCATCAGGATTCACTCTGCGAGGGCAGACACTGAACCTCAGTCACGTACCTGTCTGAACTACTGAGAGCTCCTGAAAAGTTATTCTCATTAGGACAGGCTGGCAAAATAAAGTCCTGTTTAATCTCTCAACTGACTTATTAAATACAAGGTGTTGTTGGGGCTGCTCTGGTGTTGTCAGTCTTGTTTGAAGGAAAGCATGAAAAATGTGCTTTGCCTTGCTGCTGACGGGGATGCTGGATAGAAGAGCGTGATTTAGTGACTCAGCTCCCTACCTTCCATGTGTAATCTGCCCCTTGGAAAGCTGCTGGTAGTGCCAGGGTGGTGCTAAGCCATAGTAGGTAATTTTTCTTCTTTGTGCTGTTGGTAGGAGAAGCTTTTGGACAGAAACTGCCACTTTGACCTTCAATTTGCAAGAACAGAAATATTAGCCTTTATATAGGGAGGGAAGGGAACCTGCACTTATCTTTTGATGGGAGAAATTTCCACCTCCAGCAGGCTTGTCTGGGCTCATGCAAGAAAGTTATTTAAATGCTGTACCGTAGTTGTGGCCACTTGCTGTCTCTTCAGACTGTCCTATCTTCTCCTTCCTTCTTTATTTTTTTCCTATCACTCTTTAACATAGTAGAAAACATTTTCACTTCTGAGTATGAGAATGGGGAATGGCAAGCAAGAAGTTAGTAGCAGAGAGGAAAGCATGGCTGTGGTCACGTCTTCCATCAGATCAGTTTCAGGCGCTGAGCAATAATGTGGTGTCAAACTAGTGAGCAATGAAGCATTAGGATGATGCATCTCAATTTGTTCCAATCCTCTCGAACCTGAAAGGAAATCCCCTACTACTTCAGATCCCATCATGAAATAATGGCATTCCTTCTCTTCTGCCTCCCTCCCAGCTCCCCTGAGGAGAGATCAGGCTGTTTTAGATAATCCTAGTCTTTATTCATGTGGCATAATGATATTATAATAGAGAAGATATTTAAAAACAAGCAACAAACAGGCCTGAAATCAGAGTCTCAGCTCGCTCTCCTTGTGGTTGACAGGAGGGGAAATATGGTTGCATTTTTGAAGAACTGCTTCCCATGCCATTTTTCTTGCCTTCCATACTAACGTTGGTTCCTTCATGGGTCACGATGGACAGTTTTTCATATACCCCCTGGTTCCTGGTATCAAATGCCAGCTCGGTAAGCAATGACTTTTGAATGACTGAAAAGTGGTGGGAGAGAGAGGGAAGGACAGCATAACCAGGTGACCTAACAGGCTTCCAGCCAGCGCAGCTGTCTGAGAGCCCAGATGAGTTCCTCATTTTGACCATTTCTCTCTGGATCTTCCATTTGCTCACCAACCTCATTTTTCAGCACAACAAGATTCCCTTCTCTTACAGGCAATAGGTCAGCCTGTTTTCCATCCCGCTTCCCATAAAGAGACCTATCATCCTGTGACGTGGCCAGGCTCTCCCGGGTTTTTCAGGATGGCAGATGAGCAGTCTGTAGTGCTCTGGGCAAGAACAAGTTGTTTTTGATTAGAGCTGTGGTGTATTGGTAAACCAGCAGTGTATGAGAGACAGCTTGAAACATTCAGATCCTCCAGGACTAGATAAGCATAATTGCATATTTGGAATTAGCAAAACTGCAAGGATCAAAGCAATCTCCTGGATGGATGACTAGATCAAAGGAGAGACTTTAAAAGGAGAAAACATGGATGTTAAGTTTTCCATCTACACTCTATAAATACAAGATGCCAGCGGTAAAGAGGATATAGGAATAAAGGGCGTTTTTGCACATTTCTCAGCAGGAAATAATTTTGTGTCTGACTAGTTTGATTTTAAATTATGATAAAATAACAGGCACAAAACTCCAGCACAAACAAGGTTCTCCTTTTAAAAATGGAGTGGGAATCCTTATTAGGATATAGGATAAAATCATAACTTCTTCCATAAATTTACATGAAAGAGCAGTATTGCGTTCCTCTGCTTGACGTGCAGATGCTACCTGACTAAACAGCAAACTGCAACATATCCAGAACTCCATCAAGAAAAGACTGTTACTTGGTCTGACTTTAAATCACTCCCTGATTTAGGAGATAGAATCAGAGAATACAGCTCTCTCTTGGAGCACAAGGGGGGCAGCAAAGTGCGTGGCAGACTGCAAACATGACGGCTGCTTGTTGTGCATGTGGCTATTAAAAGTATGTGGTATTCTGGATGAAAAATAGCAATGATAATCTGCTCAGGCTTGCCTTATCTTTGGAAGAGGGAGATGCTTGCTTTTAATATTGGTCAGTCTTATCTTGAACAGCCTGGAGATGTGGCTGTCCTGCTTGCAAATCGATCGTGGTACTTTGACCAGGATGGAGGTGGCAGCCAGTGGAACTGGGGTGAAAGCTGAGCTGCAAACTCGGAACAGAAGCATTTCTAGAGTCCGGGTGTTGCGGTATGAATTGTGTTGTCATATCCTCAGGGATTGAACTCCCACGCTGACATGTGCATCCTGCTGCAAGTAACGCTAATGAACAAATACTCTTTCGTTTAAATGAGATCTTTCAGAGGGTTATAAAAGCAGCTTTCTGGGAGTCAGAAAATAAGCTAAGCAGCAGCTTATCGAAGAAGAAAGTGCAAATTGTAAATGTCTGTACACTCAGGCTGTCGCCCTTTCCTCACTCCGTGTTTGTGGATCTGGAGGTATGTAAAGGATTAGGCAGGCAGCTCTGAGGATCTCAGTGTTGGACTGGATTGGAGCTTGTTTACTGAAATCTGTTTGTGAGTCTGACCCCTCAGGCCTATCCCATATCTTGGCAGGGAAAATATGGAAGCCTGGAGAAAATATCTTGAGTCTTAGGGATAAGATTGAATTAACTTTTGTGAAGAGGCATTTAGAACATGGCAGCATTAATGTTACCTCTTGCTACAACTGAGTTTTCCGCCTGAGGCTTTCCTTAATTACACTTTGGATTGGAGACAGGAAAGAGAGGCATCCAAAAGAACAGCCAGCACTGCCATGCTTGGCTCCTCTTCTTTTCTGAGCAGATAAAGCTGAGAGGAAAGAAAACATCTTTCATTGTACACTGCTGTTTTTCCAAATTCTGAGATCAGTTAACTGCCAAGCACTTTCTAATCCAACCAAATCAATTTGCAAACTTTCATTAACACTATCAGGTAATCTGCAAGCTGTTTACCCCCTGCCTTATTGGAAGGCCCATTAATACACAGGATAATGGATACCTCAGGGAAGATAGACATTAAGTTAATAATTAATGATTGCAGAGGCCTTGAGGCAACTGAACGTATCTACCTCTGCGAGGATATTGAAATTGCGTTACTCTAATTTCAGCTATCTCCTTGCAGTTGGTACTCGGAGCTGGGTTGGAGCCTGGCTCCAGACTAGATGTTCTCACCCTGGATTGCAATGTATAGCATGTTCTTGAGAACTGCTGGGCTTGTCTGTGCTGTTCTGTTTGCTTGTGCTAGCACCGGGGGAGATGTATGGGGCTAATTCCTCCTGATAGGCTCCTGTGGTGCTCTGCTTGTACTGTTGGAGCCTGCTGCGTGCACATTGTGGGCGCTGAATGCAGGGTGGGTGGAACTGATGTGAAGTGCTGATGCCTTCACTGTCTTCTGTGGACACTGCAGAATAGTTGTACAACCTCAGAAGAGGCTCTATGAGTGGGAGGCACGGTGCAGGGTGGATCTTGTGAGGGACGTGCAACCCAAACACCAGCCCTGGTCTTCAGCTGGCCAGGGAAGTGGTATTCACTGAAGAAGCCTCTCACAGACATGGTGACAGAGTATCCAGCACAGCCTTCATCCAAGGGTCAGGATCCAAATCAGGATATGGATGGATCAGGGTCCATCCATCAGCCTGAGAAATTGGGATTTTGGTTGGCAGGTGTTGGGATGTTGCATGTGTGCTTTACCTCTGCAGTGCACCGCTTGAACAGTCTGCATAAATTAATGGTCTGTGTTCATTTAACAATCTCAGCTTTTCATAGCTTCATTTCTTCCCTTCTTTCTGCACCATCCACAGTTTGATACATTACCTCCAAAAGCCCTGGCTCCAGTTTGACCTATGCCCAGTGTATACATTCTCTGTTCTCTCAGCCCACGTGTCTGCTTCCTCTGAAGTCTCCTTTCTGTGTGCTACACTGTGCTGCTTTTGTCCCATTTCCCTCAGAGTCTGTTCTCCTGTAATAGCGTTGCCTGTTTCAGGGCCAAACTAAGTCTGCTTGGGGTCAGCGTCCTGGGCTCTGGCTGACTCTGCTGCTGCCTTCAGCACATGTCTGTGCTGGGACAGTCATGGGGTGTTTGAGCAGAAAGACTTTAACACAGACATCTACAGATGTGAGGGGGAAATGAGCTGGGTATAAGACACCTGTATTTGTGGTCCTTTGGTTGACTTTCACAATGCAAACATAGTACCAACACCCTCACGCCCATGTTTGGGGTTTTGGATGAATTTTTGCCAAGTACTGAAATGTGTAAAATAGAATTAGACAGACCATCCCCTCAATTTATAACCCTTCGGTTCTGAAGAATCTGATTGGAAAGTGTGTTTAATTCTTACACCCATTGTTTTCCACTCAGAGCCTCCTTGTCTTTCAACTGGTCTCCTGGAGATAGGTCTTATCTGGCTCTGAGGCATAATTTTTTTGAAGCTGTCCTTCTTTACTCATCAATTTCAATGATGTTAATGTAGCGCTTAAACTAGTTCTTTTATTAAGTTTCAGGGGTTTTGTATTCCACAATCCAATTTTGCATTATTGATAAAGTCTTGAGCAGGGGATTACTTGAGACATGAGCTTTCTGGTGCATTAGTCATACCTGAGTTGCATTTTTCAGAGGAAGCTGGGCTCGTATTTAGGCCAGTTACTTGCCTGTCTGGCTGCTTCTGTTCCTCTGTAGCACTGGGGTTACTAACTCCTGGCATAATTGCAGGCTCATGTTGTCAGGGAGCAGCAAGGGAGAACGAGTACAAAGTCAAGGGTGACAGCAGGGCACGCAGAGGCTATGGCCTCACCAAGACGCCGTGCATTCCCACAGCACCCCAACAAGAAGAGCAGAGCAGGTCTGGTGACAACAACCAGGCTCAGCCACGGCTCAGGAATCACTAGCCAAGTCCATCGTGCCAAGGCAGGTCTGAGGTCAAGCTGGGAAATTAACCCAGCAGGTCAGAGTCTGGATCAGGCAGGTACATGGCCCGGCACAGACACTTGCTGAGGAGTGTATGTAATGCTGTCCTTTGGGTGATCTGGTACTATGTCTTCTGGTGGCCAGCTGTGGGTCCGTCATGGCATTGAGGGAGGACACATGCTCACAGCAATCCCTCTGGGTGTCAAGCTGCTGGTCCCAGTACAGGCAGTCTTCCTGCAGGCAGGGGGAGGTGGTGCCTGTTCAATGCTATCTTGGGACCTGGACATGCCCTGGAGAATTTCTGTAGGGAGCTCATCCCTCTTCCATGGCTAAAATGAAGTCACATGGAGAAAGGAGAGCAGGGGTGTGTTGCGGGGCCACGAGCGGCCTCTGTTGGTTGCTCACAACGGTTTCTGCCAGGGTTTGGAGATCAGTCTTGATCTGATGGGGACTCCTAAAGGCACGTGTGTGTAAGGTTGCAGAGCCCGTTGATGCACTCAAGGTGCTAATGTGGTTCCTAAATTAAGCATATTTCCCTATGGAGGAACACGCTTTGTAACCTTGGAGCCACAATGATTTTCATGTAGCACTTATAAATCTAAGAAAATGGTAAAAGAGTTCCCCCCCCCGGCAGATATCGGCAAGATGATCTTAAAGACATTGAAACTTGTGACAGCCTTCCTTAGTCTGTTGGCTCACAAGTAGATGTGCACGTGTTGGTTAAAAAATGGGCTATGTGCAGCCTTCTGCCTTCACAGCAGGGCAGGGTACATCCTTCCTGAATCAGCGCCACACAGCACCAATCTGCCGTTATAGATTGGTCACAAAATAGCATCAACCAGAAAATTTAAACTCTAAAGCACTTGCTCTCTTTTTTTTTTTTTTTTGCAAAAGGAGGGAGACATAAAATTCTGCAACAAGTTAATGTCTTGGGTTTTCCACAGCTAATTTATGTATTTTTTAAACCACTGTAGAACTGCCAGAAACAAGGTATTGACAACCGCAGTGTTCAACTCAAAATAGACTTGAAACTAGTTGTGGAACAGTTCTTTCCTCGGAGGGTTTTTCAGTGCAGTTTGCAGAAGTGTGCAGTGAAGTGTGACTTGTATGCAGTCTGGTTTTGCTTTCCTTGACTTGTGTATTATCACTTGGGTAGGACAGTGATGATGGAGCAGTGGTACTCAAAGGATGTACTCCTGTGGATGCTGTTACATGCACATTTCAGAGTGCTCCCCAACCTGTTCAGGTTCCTTATCGCATGCCCATTGCTGCCGTATCGCATCGTCTTCCAGTAGCACAATAAAGGCCAGAATCAAAATGTCCCCTCTTTTTTCCTTCAACCTTTCTCCTCTTAGCTGGGTGCAGGGGAGGGGGGAGAGGAAATGAAAAACCCTTAACATTTAATTATTCTATGAAATGTCTTGATGGCTAGGATGAAGGCATACAGCTTCTTCTTAGAAACCCTGGGCAAGTTGAGATAGCAGACCTTCACTCTCCACTTGGGTGGGAGAGCCTGCCCCAGGCTGCCCAGTCTGGATCTCAGCTGCTCTTCCTGTTTCCCATGAAACAGGTTCATGCATGAACCTCTGCACTTGAAACTACTGCAGATCCCCTCTGAGCTTCCTCCAGCCTCTATTAGCTGAAGATTTGACAGGCTTACATATGCTTAAAGGCCTTTTACCGTCCTCTCCCCTCAACCCCCCGGCTCTAGCCTCTATTATAGAGGGCTAGTTTTATAAGCCTTATTAGACTCTCATCATCTCATCTTGCAAAGCTCTTGGGGGCTGTTTGGCTTGATAAAACACCATATAAATTGGAGTGGCTGTTGATTTTGGAGCCTTTCTTATGAGACAATTGTGTTTCCAATTAGGGATTTCCTTTTCCTACATGCACAACATGCTTTTTTCTTTGCTAGATGGCTTAAAATGCCTGCCATGTGCTGATAAGCTCTGTGCTATACCTTTTGTGTTCTCCTGGTGCATGTGTACAGGACAAAGTGCACAATGGAATACTGGATACAATTCCCCAAATCTGTTGCCAGTCATATAAAGGCTGACACAAGACAGTATTCGTTCTCCCCAGCAGCTGTGGGGATGTACAGAAAATTCTGTAATGGAGGTAGATGCTGGTTGGACACTGCCAAATGTGGAATTATTTGGTCTATAAGACAGCCTCATAAGGCTGAGAAGCTAGATTAGGAGGGCAGGAGTACTGGCAAGTGCTGATACCAGCTGGCTGTTTCTCCTTGGGCATCATGTCTCCTTGGTACGAGTCCTGGCCACAGGGAGGGATGCTCATGTGGGGTCTCACAGATCCAGACTCTCCTTCATTTGAGGAACAGGAAGCAGGGCGACTGAGCCATGAAATGGGCCATTTCAAGGTTCACAGGCCACTGTCGCCCAGGTCAGAAATAAGTGAAGAATAACAATGGTATTTTTGTTAAAACTTTCTTTACTTTTGTTTGCTTATTCAAAAGGGCTTCCATTATGAATTAGACTTGATCGTAATGGGGTTGCAGATTTCCCCCCATCCCCTAACCCTAAAAGGTTACAAGAGAAATAAGAAAGCTAGGGTTATTAGCAGATATTATCTATTAGGACAACATGGGTTCTGATTTGGGGGACAAAGTGATCTTTTATCTTTTAAAAGATGACTAGCTGAAAATATCCGTGAAACAGGCCTTGCCAATGCATGCAGATTTTTAAGGGTGGGGGAGAGGTGGTAATTCTATCAGACTTTTTTAAAAAGAGTAGGAGATAAAATTTACTCTGGAGTCCATAACATGCTCCATCACACTTGTCCTCTGGTAGTGGCCTGTGCTAAAAGCATATCAATAAAATTGCTGATGCTGCTGTTAAGTAACAAGGTAATTACAAAGGATGGGGAGGGGGACATAGCTAAAAATCTGAAATAATAGTTAATGCCGTTCCCATTAAGTTAGCAGCCTTAAATACATGGCTTACTGCATCTCTAACTTTTAGTGCTATAAAATGGTACAAATTGCAGACTTAAGAGATCATTAGAATAATACACAATGGATTTATCTTCATGAATAAAAATGATGCAACACAGAGCTTTTTCTTTTGTGGATAAGCAGTTACAAGTCAAGACAAGAAAGACTATGTTCCCAGATGGTGTTTCTTAAGAACAGCAGATCTGATTGTACTCCAAAGGTTATGCTACATGTGTGGTTAAGGCTGTGTCTTAACCTCCTTGATGTAAATAGTTCTTAAGATAAAAGATGGAGCTCTTCCGAGAATATTTTGCCATTCCCTTGTGACAAATCAAGAAAATGTTTTGTGCTGATTAAGTCACTGTCAGAAGGTCAGCCATCTCAGTGAACTGATTTAGAAGCCTCTTAAATAAATCACCTCTTCTTCTCCCCCCCGGCCATTACTCATTCGGCTCTGTACCTGCCCTGGAGAAGTGGACGGGGCATTGTGTGCCGTAACCTCAGCTGTGACTCTCCCCTCACCTCTGTGGAAGCTCGAACAGCAGAAACTTCATGTGCTGGTTTCTACCAGCTCCACTGCAGACCAGCTCTTGTTGTGCTCTGTGCGCTACAAAATGAAAAGGGAAGACAACACGCTGCCATAGTGAAGGCTAGGTTTTGTCTGCCGTTGGACTGGTTATGTTAATTGTGGCTATTCAGGTTTGAGATTGCATCCAGCTTTAAGATGCAGTGAAACTGTGCAGGTTCTCATTCCAGCATGGTTGGAAAAGTATCCTAGTCACCCCAGAGTGTCTTGTTATCTCAAGCAAGTCTAGAAACAATGTGCCCCCCTTCTCTACTTCATTTTTGGTAATGGGAAAGTGTGCGCGTGCCCCACTTCTGCTCAGCTAAGTTGTCTAGAGGATAGATCTTTCAGCTTGTCATTTTGCAGAGTTCCTCTGGATCTGGGTACAAATAAAGCAGTTGCACAGTCAAGTCAGCAAAGTGGTACAGTAGTGACTCTGCTGACACAAGCCTTTGGCATGCTGCCTGGCATCTCACTCTGTCTTGTATCATACTGGATACCTTTGTATAGTGGGATTTCTTGGGACAGTATTTGCTGGCCCTGCCCTTTGCTTTCCTGGTCAATTGTGACTCCCTGCAACGGTGCTCTTGGAAATGGAATGCATTGCTCTGGCATTGCCAGGTGCCTGCTGGGAGTCCCTGGCCCTCAGGTGAGCCCTCTTCAGAACCTCAGCACAGCACTCCACAAGATCCCAGTAATACCAGCACGGGATGGTCTGTTGTGCAGTGCCGTGGTACATCGTGTCACTTGGTATTGGACTGCTGCACTGTTTGCTCTCTTCTTCCCTGGAGCTCCAGCAGGACAAGCCCTTGCACCCAAATCTACTTGTGTTTGTACTACGAACTGCAGATGGTTGTGGGCTTGTCTTTCTGCCATCTCATGTCAGGTAAAGTGAGCATTTTTTGAGGAGTGCTAGTATTAAAACCCCACTGGCTCATGCCAAAGGAGGCTCAGTGCTTCAGTCTTAAGGCTAAGGGGGTCATGCAGTCACATACAGTGACATCAAACAGCATCAGGAGAGGGGAGACTGCAAAAAAGGACTGTTGCAGAGCCCTGTGGGATTTTATTACGAGACTTTAACCAAGCATAAATTCTGTTATCATCATTAACATTTTCAATATAAAACTGAACAGATCCAGGAGCTTTAGACCAGATCAGGTCTCTGTATCATCCAGCCATTACAGCTTTTGATACTGAGCCAACTTCAGCCTCTCACGAATCAGAGCTTTGGCTAGCAAGAATCTGAAAAGCTTTTGCTCTGTTTTCAAACTGGAAGAGATGTATCACCAGTGCTCCAGCTTCCCTTTTCTCCCATTTCCTAAAACAATAAATATTTCTCATAGATGAACCTAATGGTTTAAGCACAACCTGGCAGTTCATGAAATATTTCCTTGCTTTAATCAGAATCCTGAAGCAAACAAGGGGGGAAATAAAAAGCCAATAATGTGCTTGGTTGTGTGCACAAAAGTGGAATGAAATATATGAAGCTGGTAATGGCTCTGCTGTCACATCTTAAAAACATTTGCTTTGACTTGCATAAGTGTCAATTCAGCTTGCACTTGATACATTACTCCATGGATAAAGCTGCTGGCTTTTAAATCAGGTCTCTTACTCAAAAAATGTAGAGATACTCTAAGTAGCTGCTCTGTATTGTTGGGTAATGAAGTATATAGCAGAGAAAGCTTTTTTCTTTAAAAGCTCAACTTTTAGGCTGCAATTTTTTCTACCATGTCTCTGTATGAGGGAAGGAGCCCAGAAGCTCAGCCACAAAGCATGATTAAAGACCGATCTCTTTTGCCAAGGTTACAGCAAGTTCAACCTCTTGGCCGTTTGCTGGGGAAGTGTGTTAAGCCAGGCCTCGTGCTGTGCCAGTGCAGCTTTCCAGCTTCTGGGTAGCCTTGCTGGGAAGGGAGCGGAGGAGCTGGGGGCTCTGTGTGCAGCTACCTGGAAATAGTGCAAATCTCAACCTCCATTTGTTAAACCTTCTGTTCCGTTGAACATCCTCGTGGTGGTCCTCTGTGCCTATGTGCTGTGGCTTTGAACTGGACGATGGGAGATGAGATTTCTCTGCTGCTCTTTCTCTGTTGGAAATGCATCACCTCTCACACTTGCGCCTGTCACAGTTACATCATTTACCTGGTCTTGGAAGGACTGAGACTCCAAACTCATCTTGATCCTCTGGTATTTACAGGCAGTAAATGCATGACAAAAACTCTTCTGTTCTAGGCTGTTTGATCTTATTTCTGTGTCTGAGGTGTTTAAGGTCACCCTGTTATTTCTGCCCTCTTTGTGTTACTGTGACAACTGGACTCCTACTGCCATTTTACTCCTGCTGTATAACAAGATCTTGTCTCTGTGCTAATGTGCCTCCTCCCTTTCTGAGCTTGCAGGTTTTTGCGTTGGCCTTCCACTCATCTGGAGTCCCTCCTGTACAAACAGTCCTCCGTCCCAAACACATCCCACCAGTTAAGCATCTCTCCAGACCTTCATTCCAGCGCTCATCTTTGAGCCACCTGTGCTTTCCTTCTCTCTGGGCTGGAGAGACCCCATTAACAGGCACTCGAGTGCTCTGTCCTTTGAGCACCTACATGTCAGGGTAGCAGTATCCACTTCGACTTGTTCAGCTCGGTGTTTTACTGGCGTATCCTGGAGAGTCGCTAGTTCTTCTGAGCAAAATCTCCAGGCAGAGAGAAATGACTTACAGGGGCTGTAAGTTAATGCACCTTGCACAGGGCAAGACAGTTTACCTTACAACTGCTTCTCAAGACTTTACAGTCTCTAATTTTCTTGTCATACTGCCTTGAACTTTATTTACTCTGGAGACAGTTGAGGAGATGGCTTTGAGTGTTTCTCGAACACTGAATAGCAAGAGCTGGATTGGGATGTGTGAATTGCTGAGAGCCTTAAGTGACAGCTGCTGTACTTGTGACTATTGGGTGAGGAAATTAGAGGCTATGAAACCTCTAGAAAGGCTTTCTGCCACTTTATTTACTTTGCCCAAGGTCCCTAAGGCTCACTCTGAAATGTGCTTCTGAGGACTGTTTAGTGCTCGCATGTTTACAGTGCAATGGAGTTAAAAGCACTTGGGATTTGCCTTGCTGCTGGAAAAGCTGGGTGGGAAGCCAGGCTGCCTTGAAGGCTTTTTAAACAGGATTAAAGCTTTCCTTACTCTGAGAATAGGAATGGGAAGGCTTTTGCTACAGTGTTGTTTGATCAGTGGGAAGGGGGATTCATACCTAGGATTAGCTGTTGTCCTGCTTGAGGGGCAGCCTCATGACGTATGGGAGGATAAACATATCTGGACTTTTACAGTCCCATTTTTCACTGCAGGCAGTTTTAGGATTTCAAAACCGAGCCCTCTTGATTTTTTTGTCCTGTCAGAGAGGGCAGTAGTCCCTAGATAAAAAAGAAGGACCTAGTTCAGAGAGGCAGTGTGCTTTAGACAGGAATATTATCTTCATAATACCAATCCTCCTCCCTCTCCAGACTTGGGGCTGCAGCCCTCCAGGTAATCTTTCTCACTTGGCCTGTGGCTAAATGGGAAGCAGGAGCCTTGCAAAGAGCTTGCACCACAACCTTTGCAGAGCAGGGAGGCTCCATTTCTGCTTAGATATTTGGGATCTAGCTAGCCAGATCTTTTCCTTCAGGATTGGTTTTAGAAGGGCACTCACCCTCTCCTGCCTGCGGCCTGAGGATCTCGACCTCTGGAGCAATAAGCAGTATTAACGTGGATCCTTACAGCCATGTTCACTCCACTGGCTAATGTAGTTCTCGTTAGAAATAACTCAGGAAGTGGGAGGCAAAGTGCTACATGAGAGCAATTGAACCGTCTATGAAACCCTGCTGGAGCCCATGGTGTTTCAAGGAGTGAAGGCCATGAAGAGTGATTGCAAAAGATGTGTCATATTTCTGAATCTGCACATTCTCCCTCCCCCTGGGATGCTGCTCAAGTGTGTCTAAAACTTTGTTTAAAGGCAGCTTTTACCAACTGCTGTCTCTGAAATACAGGGAGGGAAATATCCCCTTTATCACAAGGTGAATTCGGAGATGACAGTCCTTGTAGGCTTGGAAGATAGTTCCCTTCCCTATCAGAAACCATGGGGAGGTTCTTCCTTTTCTTGAGAAATGTCTTTGCACCACTCATCACTGGAGGTGCTGTGGGCAGTGGAACACTGCATTCCAGTGCCTGTGCCGGCTCCCTTGGTGAGGCGCCTTCCTCGGGGAATGTGCTTGCAACTAACTTTCAGGGTCAAAGCCCTGGAACAAAAAGAACCTGGCTGCTGCCAGACTTATGAGGCTAAAATCTGGTAGATGGAGTTTGATTTCCTGCCTTGCCAGTGACTCTGTGACCTTGGGTTAGCCCTGCTTGTGATGGGGGTGGCTGAGATGAGAGCTTGAGATGTTTTTGTCAACAAAAAAGTGCTTATGTAGGCATAGGAAACATAAATAAATAAATAATCCAGGAAATTTTGTAATTTTTTAATCTACCCGTACCTGAAAAAAAAAATATCAAGAAAACTTGGCTGGAGTCCCTGTTCACTTAATCCTTTTCTCCTTGACAAATGCTGTGAATTTTCTATGCTGGAGCATATTCTTCAAGAGAAGTCTGGCTGTTAGTACATTAAGAGGCAATTTAATATTGAATGCACACTGAAGCAGAGTTCTTGACTAGAAAGCAAACAGGACCAGAAAGGGGATACAAATAAATAAAGCAAGCACTAACCTTTTCCCAAGTCTCACCTTAAATTCCCTTATAAAAAAAGGTAAACCTGATATCACCATTTCCTGCTTGAGGAACTCCTGCTACTTTATCACTGTATAAATGCAAAACAAGCCGAGCAGCATAACAGTCCTCTGGTGATCTGTTGTGTTGCTGACAGCCCTGTGGCTGCTGGTCCTTCTCCTCTGAATGCAAGCCGAGTTGGGGTTGGTTTTTTTTGCTGTCCTGCAAAGCCAAACGCCTCAGGCAGGTTTTACCCACAATTTCCTGCTGCCTATTTCATACAAATAGCACATTGATAGCCGGGTTTGGTTGTTTTACTTTAGAGCATCTGTTTTCTGTGAGATGGTTTTCAAACAGATTGGGGCGGGGAATAGTCTGCAGCACGGTATGGAAGACAAATGTTAAAGCTCCATCCTCACTGTGTCAGCTTTAAAGATAATGGAACATCTTTGCATGTTGACACCGCTGAGCTCTGCCTGTTCCACCCGGCGCCCCTTAGTTACTTGTCATATCTGCAGGTAACAGCTGGGTAAATAAAGCTCATATGCTAATGGTAGGATTACCATCTTATTATGCTCTGCTTTCAGCAACATGAGTTGAAATTATAGCTGTTCCCTTTTCAAGGCTGAAGATGCACTCAATTCAACAGGTAATGGAAAGCTGGAAACTTCTATAAAAACTTTCAGGTTGGCTGGGAAAAATTCTGTGTTTCAGTGCTCGTTACAGTTCTTGCCTCAGTCTTTGCAGTTGCACTAAAGCTACCCATAAAGTTTCCTCATCTCTGCAGCAGACAGATACTGTACTATGGTGCCCAGCACTGTTGTAGATACTGTTGATTTTAGTGGAGTCTGGTTTACGTGGTCGTCCCTGGCTGAGGTGTCTGCTTTACCTTTCTTGAGAAATATTCAGTGGTGAAGCACATTTCACTCTCCTAGCCCCCAGCCCAGCCTCTCACAACCCAACACTTACCTTTCCATCCTTTTGCAAACAGCTTTTGGCAAAACCTGTCCACATTCAGAGGCATCCAGTGCTGTTCTGACATCCTTTCTCCCTGTCCCAGCAACTTCCCCTAAGCAGCTCCTTCACAGAGCAGGCAACCCCCTACAAATGGCTGGGGCCATGGCTTTGCCAGAGCAGCGTCTGGGGCTTCTAGATGATGTCAAAACCTCAGAACAAATGGACCTAAAACCAGGAACCAGAAACTTTAGTGAGCTGATTGCCCCAGAAACTTGGCTATACCATATGAATCAGCCTAAGATGTGCTCTGTAGGTGAATTTGATTAATCATAGTATGAAAATCCCTCCTCTAGAAGTTAGGATACCCATCTCCGCTTGAAGACCCTCACCCACTGAGCTTGCACAGTAAAATTAAGAGACACTGTGCTTGAGGAGATTTCACACCAATCAGCTTCAAGATAAGGAATTATGAGCAACAGTGAAAAGTTGATTAAAAATGAATATGTTAATTAATTTACAATATGTAAGTGAATGACTGTTCCAATGTCATGTGGTAGCTTTGCAAAAATACCCCCTTGCACCTGATTCTGCACAGAACCGCTAATAAATAGCTAATACCTTGACTCTGTGTGTTATTGGCTTGCACACAGGGTAAACGATCCCACGAGTTTTGGGACAAAATAAAGACCTAGGGGGGGCTCACTCTGGTCTGTGTTTGGTACTTTGAGCATCTCTGAAGTGAAAGAGAGTTGTTCCCTGTTCTGTCCTAGGGATGTGTTTCACCACCGCAGAGTTTGAGGGAACAGTGAGACTTGTGCTAAGGTGGGTTAATGTTATTGTGTTAGGCTGTGTACAGGTTTTGGCTTCTCGGCCTGAGACACAGTACGACTCCGTGTCATTGCAGCCGCCTCAAGCTTTTCCATCTGTTCCCTGTCCCCCTTTATTGTTGCCCTGTAACAGAGAAAGGATTAACAAGCTTGCGTGGAGACTGAATCGACCTCTGATTGTGGTGGGAAGACGCAGAGAAATGGGGCTCTTAGCCCCCTCCCTTGGGCCTAACCAGGGCAGAATCCCTTCAGTGCTAGAAAACTCCTCTGAGGACAGTGCTTTTTCTCCCTCCTCCTGTTTGTGAGAAGATACAAATTGTCCCACTGTGCTCTGTGGGTTTAACTTTATTACAAAAAAGCGTCCCTGCTGAAAGCCAATGCCCTTCACAGGTGCTAAGGGAGAAAAATGTGTCTGAAAAAGCCCATCTGGTACATGTATTTTCATTACTCCCCCCCTTCCATCTCACTGCCCTCATTACTAAGAAATGCCCAAATGCTGTTAACAGTCCATTCCCCTAATAACGCTGCTGCTTCATCAAGTGCGGGCTCCATTAGAGGAGAAAGCGAAGAAGCTTTTTTTCTTCTGGTGGTGTGGAAGGAGAAAATCATGTTGGGAAATGTGTTTGGACCCAGAGGAGGGTAGGGAAGGGAAGAACAGCCCTGGGGCAATAGATGGAGGAGTTGCTGTTCTGTCAGTGTGATGGGCCAGCAGGTTTAGAGCAAGCAGCGCAAAAAAGCTGAGATAACACAACTGCTGAGATGACATGACTGCACTTGGTCATTCACATGCCACCGGCATGTTGCACTATGCAGCAGCAAGGCAGATCAGCCCTCAATTTCCTCTGCTCTTACAGGACTGTAAAACTCCCCAGTTCTTTTGGGGACATGCATGTGATCTCTCCCCCAGAAATTAAAAACCCACAGTTATGTTTGTATCTGGAATAGTAGATGTTTGAAAGCCAGTTGGATGGGCCAGTGATTTTGAAACGAGCAGAAGAGAAGGTATGACTAGGACTTAGAGCTAGCTAAATGAGGAAATTAGTTGCTTATGTAGTCCAAAGCCTTGCAAAACATTATGTTTCTTCCTGTTCGTTCCTCATGCTCCCGGCATGACCGTATCATAACCCTTTGTCTTGGCAGCTAAAAAAAACAACCTAGGTGTAGTGACCTATCATCTCTGGCCTTTGTCTTGAAACAATAAATTGCACTGTCTGGACATCTGTGCTGAGCAATAAATTTGTCTCTTGGATTAAGCAGAACTTGAATGTAGGGGCAAAGAAACAGTGAATTTGTGAATTGTGGGGAGATATTTCTATTTGTCTTCTCCAGATTTGCTGCTCTTCTCTGTTTCTCCCTGACTGGCTTTTGGGTAGTCACTGAGACAACTTAGCCTCTTCTTTCCTGTGTGAATTACCAATAAACCAAAAGTAGACTTTTTCCAGTATCTTGATAGTCTGGGGGAGGCTGTAGCCGGCACCTGATGTTTGGGGAGGGTAAAGATGTTATGATATTTTAGTCTCTGTTCGTACTACATTTGGTATGTACCTTCCTTAACCTCATGTGTGCTTTCTGTTGGCACAGAACAACAGGCTGCTCACTAATTGTGGGTTTCCCACATGAAGTGTGGCCCTACGGTCTCTGTAGAAGTTAGAGGAGTGTTTTCTTAACTGGGCACTGAGCAGATCTTTCTACCAGTTAAAGCAGCCAGCAGCATGAACAATGGCATCATATCATTAGTTGAAAAAGCAGATTCAACATTTGATTTATTGTCTTTATGGAGGAGGCAACAGAGACAGAACTGGTGTGGTGTGGGACCACTGGAGTCAAATTGTATTTGTCAGGAAAATATGCTAAATTTCTCTCCCACTGTGTCATAATTTTTTGGTTTATTAGAAGCATTCTGAGTTGTCTCTCCCTTGCCTGGCTAGCAGGAATCCTCATGTCACCTTCTTCCTGGGCCTTCCCCTTCAGCGCTTAGATCTTGCTAATGCTCCACAGTCTGCTTTAGGATTGCATGCCCCCTCACACTTCGACTTCAGCGCAGACTTTATTTTTCAGCTCTAGCTGCCAGGTGTACCCCAGAAAGCTGGACTTAGGTGCTGTGCTGCCTTGGAAATAGCCAGTCCAAGGCAACAGCTACCTCTGAGAGCCTTTTCATTCTTTGTTTCCTTACAGCAGAGGGATTCTCAGTACAGCATGGACACCCCAAGTGTGGGTCAGCGTAGACACCCCAACTCTGGGTAGCCACCTCCCCACCTCAGACCTCTCACTCAACTGCAATGCAACAAGCCTAAGATATGTGATTGTTTCACTCACAAACTCAACAGGAGCCGTCTGCAAAGTCTAGGTACGGCTTCGGATGCCCAGACTTTTGTGCAATCCACCACCATTCACCACCATCTCCATTACTGTTGCTGCTGTTTCATGCATTGGGCCTGATGACTCTTCTTGCAAAAAGGCTTTAGGAGCTACCGGATTCCCTGTGAGTTGCAAGGTCCAGTACAGGCACTTTCTATACGCAGGATTAGTGCCTGTTAAACAGTGCTGGAAAAGGAGCAGCTATCCATCTCAGTAAATGTCCAGCTGAGGACACAGAGCCCAGCCCTGGCACAGGCACTACCATTCTGCAGGAGACAGCTTGGTTACTGCTGCCTGTGTGCTGCTGCCAGATAGTGGTTTGCCTCTACTTTCAGCCTGTCCTGTAAATTACATGCTGACGGGATTCTCCCAGAAAGGCAAAGGAAGGTCCAAGGAGAGGTGTTTGTTTGATGAAGAAGGAGAAGGTTGAGAAGAAGATGCTGTGATACACTTGATAGAAATCCTGGCATGTGCAGCTCTTTACCCTTTACGTAACAGGCAGGATGAAGGGCCAGGGCCAGGAATGTGACTCGCAGATCTCCTGATGCATTCAAGGACACTATCAAGGGGATGTCCTGCATTTCTTGCGGACGGGAAACATTTCTGGCATTCTCTTCACAGGCACTGCTGGCCTGAGCCAGATGCACAGATAGCAAGAGGAAATCTTGTCTTTCGAAGTGGTGTGATATCGTTACACAGTGGGCAGGTCAGCAGGAAAATAATGTCTATGGACAGCAGCCTAGATGTGCTGGAAAGGAAAGCAGAGCAAATATTTGAGAGATTTCCTCACTAACACAGATTCTCAGGGCCAGGGCTGGCACTTACCTGGAGTACATCCCCAAAGTAGGGTTCATCCCCAAAGAGCTTTATAAAGCTCACTGAAATCTTTGTCATTCTGTTTTAATAGTTACGTGCACTAGTGGTATGATGGAGTGGAGGTTATTGAACAAAACAAGAATAGCAGAGTCTATTCATTATCAAGATAATATGACCAAGATGAGACTAGCTTGGATGTGTAAAAACAGAAAAATTACCCAATATCTTCTAAAGGAGCCTGTAAGCTTGTTATATGCATAGGTGCACACAAGTCTACTTCAAAATATTCTGCTGAGATCCCTACCAGCTAAAAACCAGTAGAGCCACCAGTTATCAGGGTGGAAAACTATCTGCATCGTGCCTCGCTTCCCACAGCTCCTGCTGTCCTGTAGCCAACTAGTGACAAAAGCCAGGTCCCAGCCTGCCTGGTGCAAAGCCAGCTCCCACAGCGAGCATCTGAATCCACATAACGTGTCTCCATGCCTTGGTCGCCCCAAAGCAGTGCTACTCTGAGTGGTCAGTGGGGATGGGGGGAAGGAAGACAGCACGAGGAGCATCTGCTTCTCAGGGTGGTAGAACTGACAGGAACCACCAGGAAGTCCCAATTCCTCCAAGTTAGCTCCTGACCAGCCCCCCTGGAGCTCTGCCCGCTGCCCCTAATGCTCCCCCGTCCCCCCCTGCCCTCCCCAAGCACAGCCTCGGGGGTTTCCCACAAGGGTGCAGCTCAAAGGGGACTCGGAGCAGAGCCTCCCTGTTTGGGGGACTGTCACCGTGCCACTGCACTGAAACCAGTATCCTTGTTTCAGTTCCCTGACCTTCACCAGCCAAATCGTTTACTGTCATTTCCTACTCTCCCCTCTTCCCTACCCTGGCAATAACTGTGTGTGCACATAAAAGCTTAGTGAATGCTAATCAGGATAAATGTAATGGCGTTTCTAGCCCTGTGAACACACGCTTTATGACTATTGTGGGGTTTTGTGTTTTTTGGTGTTTTTTGTTTTGTTAAAAAAAAAAAAAAGTCCCACAGGGTTTTTGTTAACATAATTGTGTTGAGCAAATTTGAAATATTTGAAAGCTTTTAAGTGGCTGTTGTATATACATCCAAGGTTTGTCTTGGAACATGCTAGGTTGCAATAGACAGTTTCCAATTAAGTGAAACAGCAGTGAGGATAATGGGTTTATGGAAATGGAAGAGCCATGCTGGAGGGAGATGGAAAGCCAAAAAGCATTAATCTTAATAGGATCCTTTTTCTTTTTTTTTTTTTTTTTAGCTTTGCTTTTCCTTTAAACTTTTAAAAAATTTCCCTAGGCATATCCCTGGTTCTGCAGTGGCACATTCTGTATCTAGAGAATTTCTTGTTCTTT